>JBCNYH010000007.1:22105335-22118163 GCA_039654325.1 Tandanus tandanus | reverse complement strand
TATGCATGCGCAAAACTAGTTATCAGCAATTAAAAGCAAAACTCTTTAGTCAAGTGTGTGTGGGTGCTTATGTGTATGTGAGTGGGTGGCAGTTCATGAATTAATTTGCATATGTGTTTAAGAATGTTAGCAGTTATTCATTTTATCTGAAATTGAGTTGGCTGGTGAGCTTTTTTTTTTTTTTTTGCCTGTAACCTATTTGAATCCAGGGCCGAGAAAGATAGAAAATGTAATCTTTTCCATTCAGCCGAGAAACAGATGGAGATACCAAGCCATTGTACATGTTAACTCCCCATTTGCTTATGTATATACGTCTATCGCTCCGAATTCCAGCACAAATAGTGTACAGCTATAACACGTTAACTCAGTGCAGTACTCTGTTACTTGGTGTGCTTAAAAGTTGGTACGAAAGAAAGCTAAATCTCATCACAGCATAAAAATACTTGAAAATTCAGAGCAGAAAAACAAATATGTTGAGGGGAAAAAGAAATATGAAGAGGAAGAAGCTGCTTTAAACTGAAAATGACAGAGCCCCAAATAAAGCAGACTGGAATGAGGCAATATGGGTCAGACTGCCGTTAATTTGATGAAGGTGTAGTAAAGTAGAGCGAGTTCTGCTGTAAAGTGCTATAAGATGCTATAAAGCTGTAAGAGGCCTGACTGTTAATCAGTGCTTGACTGTGGTGATGGATTAAGCACTTTGTCCATTTTATTCTCAGCTCTTTAATTCGGAAATGGTCTAATCAAAAGGCAGTAACATGCTTCTATTGGAGAGAGAGAGAGAGAAAGAGAAAGAAAGAGAGAAACAGAGACAGAGAGAGAGAGAGAGAGAGAGAGAGAGAGAGAGAGAGAAAGAGAGAGAGAGAGACCGCTTTGGCAAAACTATACATGTATACGGTCATGCTAATAAAGCTTATTAAACTGAAACTGAAACTGAGAGAGAGGGGGGGGGGGTGGCATGGTGGCATAGTGGTTAGCACATCCGTCTCACAGCAAGAATGTTAAAACTAATGAATTCAGAAATTTCCAGGTCTGTGTGTCAATTCCTGCATAATGGTCCAAAATTGTCTCTGTTTAACTTTCATAAATTCTGAGGTAGGTAGGTCAAATTTCTGTACATGCAAATAAAATCTTCAAAAACAAACCCATATCATCGTACGCACATCAAAAGTTAAGACTTATGCAAACACAGCAAGCAAAAAACCTTTAATAAAAAACAAAGAATTCAATTTATTTTTATGTGTATAATGATTTTAATAATGAATACCGTCACAAAGCAGCCTTAGAGAATATATCATTCCAGCTATAAATTTTAAACATGTGAATTTATACATTTCTCTATATGTTTATATCCTATACACCCTACACATCCCTCATGAAACTATCTGAGACAACATAAGAATAAAGCCTTGAGAAGAACCAGACTCAAATGCAGGAACCCGTCCTCATTTAGGTGCTCAAAAAGTATAACTGTAGAGAACTCTCTTATAACTGCATGCTATGTGGGTTTAAAAATGCAACTGTGTAATAATTCATTCACTCAAATTTGAAAATGAAGTCTAGTTTGTTGAAGTTATCAAGTGTTCATTGATGGAGACTTGAGTAAAAAACTGTTTATGGCAGTAAAGTGTCAAAGAAAGTATGGCAATTTAAGTCCTGGGAACTGTCAAAAGTTGAAACCTTTTGAACCATGATTGGAAATGCCTGAAAACAGGAACCACCTGTGCTAGTGGTAAGGTAAGTGACAGGGATGTAAAGTCAGTGCTGGATTTGAAAGAGATGGTAAAGATGTGGCTCCTGGATTGGTGGTGGATCTGGATTACTCCTACTAGGGTTGCGGGGAAGCATTAAAGCCTATCACACCCTGAACAGTTTGCCAGACCATCGGAGGGTCAATACACACACGCACACCAACATTCACATCCACACCCACATACCTAGGGCCAATTTGAAGCGGCCAATTAGCCTAATGTGCATGTCTTTGGACTGTGGGAGGAAACTGTAGTACGTGGAAGAAACTCCACACAGAATCACCTGGGACTCAATCCCCAAGACCTTGCTGTGAGGCAGATGTGCTAACCACATCTCCACCATGCACCCTGGATCCAGGTGGTTTTAAATAATTTAATGACTGAATATATCAATATATTTACAATGCAAAATATAATACATTCTTATTAAATCAAACTATCAATAAATAATTACCTGCATAGCTGGTTTTATTTTATTAAGGAATGTTTAGTACTATATATTGAGAATAGTATATTATATTGCACCTCAGGCCTTAACTACACAGGCAATTTCAAATCCTGTCTAAAATTTATTTATCTGGTTCAGCAAAAATAAATAAATAAATATGTCGATTGAATCCAGGGAAACAGGCTTTTTTATATGTATACCTTTGCTAATACTAAATTGCTAATACCGAAATATGTTGAATGTAAATAGCAAGGCTAGTACTCATGTATTAGTTCATCAATGGTCAAAGATTTAAAAAAAAAAAAAAAAAAAGCAGAAGACCACCAAACTTTGGATTTCCCAAAATCTGTTGATTGTCCTCACCCTTTATTTCTTGTTCTCTAAAAAAAATCTCCTGTAACAATTGTAGTGCAATCTCATGCACTACTGTCTGGACTGTCTTGGACAAGGCCCTGCATTATTGCTCACTTTGGAGCAGAAGTCCTTATCTAGAAATCATGTTTTGATGAGTCTTACAGAAAGTCAGAGAGCTGAGGAACCTCTTACTCTGCGTCCCAGTGCTGTTACATTTCTTTCTTTTTTTTATATGCTTTTGATGACTTCCCCTCATGACTTCGAGGTGTATATGAACTACAAGATATATCTGGTAACCACTCACAGATAGTGGATTCATTTTAGAATGAATGTGGGCACACATCCTTGTCTTCTTTTATTTCTGAATACAAGGCACACATGTAGAAATCAGAGACACCATCCAGAGTGAATGCATTGTAGATAGTATCTAGACTATCCTGTGTAAATGGCATGCAGCGCTTTCTTTGACCCGACCAATCCTGTGTTTTTTTTTTACACCTGATTTCTGACTCACCTGATGATACAGTATCAGGGGTGAACAAAATGAACAAACAAAAAAGTGGTCGCAGATATAAATGTAAAAATTTAGTTGTAATAAAATATAAACTAATTATTTAATTTAAGCTAGTTTATTATCACAATGAAGAATAATTTATTGTTGTTGTTGTTATGTTACTTTTAAAGTGACAAAGGGCTTTATACAGGCACTTGATGGGCTCCAACATGGCTCAATATAAAAGAAATATACCCTATTATCAGGCGATTACAACTTTAAGATTACAACTGCTACAGCCAACCGTAACCAGGAGTCCAAAAAGGCAGTACTGAAGTTACTCTCCACTGTGAACTCAATTATGCAGAGAATATGAAAAAATACTTAAATCCTGTAAGTGTGTTACTCTGTTGTGTAAGGCATATAGAAAAAATACAACCAGCTGGGTTTACTTGCCTCAGAAAAAAACATGTTGGTTTTTCTGCCCGTCATCCTCCCCAACTGGTAAATGTCACATGATACATGATATTTTCTTTTATATATGTATTTCATCACTTTGTTTGACATTTATAAACAGCTTTGCCTCTCAGTGTTCATGGTGTTCTGAAAGCAAATCTGATTAGTTTATTATTAGTGCAGCATCCTCTGGACAATATATTTTCTTAATGTTTACAGTCATGTTGATTCAAATTCTTTGCAGTAGAAAAGTCCATCTGAAATCCTTTCTTTGAGCAGATAAAGCAAAGAAACAGCCCTCAGGCTTGGCAACAGGGATCCCCTCAAGGGTGTGTGGCAGGGACACATCTTAAAAAGTGGGCTTTAAAAAGCATACTGGAATGTACAACAAAGGGTATGGCACAGAGAGAGAGAGATACTTAAAAAAATAAAGAGGGAAAGAAAAGTAGCCAAGAGACAAACTTAAGTCCTATATATCACACCTCAGCGTTCCAATGCCAAGCAAAGAGTTACAGTCAAGAGAAAGTTCAAGGTCTGAGGCTAACAACACAGTGCACACCAAAGGGACATGAATGCGAAATGTAATAATCCCAAAAAAAATTTTTCTACATGTTTTTGGAGGCATAATTGTTAGTCCCAATGCATATGTCTATATTGAAGGGATGATTGTAAAAACTGAGATGGATGATGCAGAATTTCCCTGAAGCTAGCATCATTATCTATACTCTGCTTCAGAGATAACGGCAGGATGCACACCAGTGCATCATTAATGAAATCATCCATGAGATTACCAGAAGCAGTGCTATGCTTTCAGACTTGTAATAAAATGTACTGTATTAATCTTCTTTATATTGACCTCTGACAACATCTGTATACTTGCTATTTTCAGCAATTATTATATTATCAGCCAACCACGTGGACCAGGCTACATTTGCCTATGCAGTCAGCACCTAAGTGATATACTTATTATGGAGATCGAACACCAAAATGCTGCATCGAAACCACCACACATCTACTTGCTCTAGATGGAGGGTGTTCGGATCCAACAATAAGAACTCACTGTACAACAATCATCACTCACTCATTTGCCAAACCGCCTACTCCTACTAGGTCTTAGCTGACACAGCTGACACTGGGCGAAGGCAGGGTACACCACTATGTGAACAGGTCACCAGACAATCACAATGACAACACACACAACCACTCACACCTAGAGGCAATTTGAAGCACACAATTAGCCTAATGTGCATGTTTTGGGCTGTAGTAGAAAACCGGAGTACCCAGAGGAAACCAACGCAAGCGAGGAGAACATGCAGGCTCCACACAGAAACGCCCGGCCATACAGTACTTGAGCCCAGGACTTGAACTCAGGACCTTCATGCTGGACGTGCTACCCACAACGCCACCATGGCGCCCACTGTACAACATAGTTTTTAATAATGATTTGGGTAAATAAATTAGTTGGTTTTATCTGAGGGCAGCACAGTGGCTCAGTGGTTAGCACTGTTGCCTCAGAGCAAGAGCATTCAGGTTTAAAACTTGGCAAAGGGCCTTTATGTGTGGAGTTTGCATGTTCTCCCTACGCTTTTTGTGGGTTTCCTCTGGGTACTCCAATTTCCTCCCACAGTCTAAAGACATGTACATTAGGCTAACTGGCTTTTCCAAATTGCCCCTTAGGTGTGAGTGTGGAAGGTTCTGCGTGTGTGTTTCTGTTTGTGTGTGTGTTGGTCCTGCTATGGAGTTTGCATGCTCAGGGTGTACCCTGCTTTTGCCTAGAGTTGGCTCCATTCTTCCAACAGCCCAATAGGATAAAGTGGTTTGGCGAATGAACTAGTGAATGAATAAATAATGAGTTAATGGTTTAGTCTAGTTTAGTGGTACAAAGCAAGTTGCCTTTAAAAAAAAAAGAAAAGAAAAACCTTTACAAAGCACAAACTATTTTGCTATAAGTAAGGGTTCCAAGGAGAACCCATTTAGAAAGCTATGAAATCTTGCTTTTTTCAATGAAACCCAACATGCGAAAGCAAACAATGTTTGTGTGTAACTGGAGCCTCCCATGATAAAACGATAACAATAAAAAAAAAAAAAAAACACTTTTAGATTAAATTAAACACTGTTACATTTCTCTGTCCATCCGGATTCCCCATACTGTATTTTGCCGGAACCCAGGCTTTCATTTAGTACATCCTCATAAAATATGTAAAGTATAATCTCCAAGTAGTTGCTTTCAGAGCAAGTGTTATGGACCCAAATTGTCTTTTAATTATTCAAAATATGGTCATTTTGATAGTGCAAGAGACCAGGAAGAGAATTAATATCTTAGCCCATGGTCCCTCAGATTATGCTGAAATGAAGTTGTCTACCAAGCGAACAGTCGTAAATGAAGATCGTGATATTGGAAAAGCCACTGCACAAAATGTATGAATTTCATTTCAAAATGACCTTAACTTTCAACTGCCATAAAAATAACATTTTGAGTAGGGTAAAACTAGTGTCCCTTATAACCTTAGACCAGAGCTGCAGAAATATATGGCACCAGACTGGCAAGAAGCTGTGTTTAAATTATTCATTGTAGTTTTCCCTGCAGGCTGCTCTCCTGAACTCGGAAATATGGGGTCGATATCACCAATTCACACTAGTGGAGAAAAACCGCACCCCAACAGCTACTAAAGAGTGTGTGTATGTGTGTGTGCTTGTGTAAGAGTGGGTAAGAGAGAGAGAGAGAGAGAGAGAGAGAGAGAGAGAGAAAGAGAGATGTTTCCTGCAGTGTTATCAATACCTGAGTGTGTGCATTTTCTAATTAAGCACTGCATCTTACAGAGAAATTCAATTAGTTTTCTTTTAAATCATAGAGCCATAAAATCATATTGATTGCATTTACACACTTTAATAAGGAAATAGATTCTCTAAGCTAAGTAAACAGAAGGTAAACATGTGCATGCTTTATTGTTTTAAAAATACTATATTGGCATGATAAGCTTTATTACCAAAAGAAATTGAGGAAAGCTACTGCAATGCAATGATAAGTAAGCATGAGCTAACATTAAGCCTATAGAATCCAGTTAACATGTTCTGTGTGGGTGGCCAGGGTAGATAAACCTATTCAGGTCACCGTGCTGAAGGCAATTGAAGACACTATAGCTTACTCCTTGTTTTCTCATTTTCTTTTGGCAATGGAACTTTTTTACAAGGCAGAACGAAAAGGTTCTTAAAAGAATGAATGATATTTCATCCCTTAAATAGGAAGTGGGGGGGGCAACATAAACATAATAGTGATGTAATTCTTGCAGGAATTCCTGATATAAAGAAAAAAATATCTGTGATTATCCTGGATGTCTCCTGTGGTCTTCCGGGTCTTTTGGTGTGGCGCAGCTTGCCAGTGTATTTCTTCTTTTAACAATGTACCAAATTCTTCATTTGGATACTCCTAAAGTTTCTGCTATAACTTCTGCTACTTTGTACAGCCTAACGATGGCTGAATTTAATTGCATTGATGTGTCTTTTGAACACATCTTGAAAATTCCGTTGAACAGCTGTCAAAATATAAACTCAACAATTGGAATAAACTCCTGACATTTGAGTTCTGTTATCTGTCATAGAATATTGACAAGACAGGTCATAACTGTCTATGTTCAATCATTTTTGATCCTCTGAAAATGGGGACTATGTGTAAGATGGCTGTAATTCCTAAAAGGTTGCAATACTAGCAAATTTACAAAAATTACAACACTGTCCACATTACTTATGGACTTAAGTGTAAGTAATGATTTCTAAAGTTAATGCTAGTATGAATGAAGAATGATGTAGAGCCACTTTTCTGCTAATGATTGATCAACTACAAAAAAAATAAAGTAAAATCCAAGTGTAGTTTTACAGCAGTAAATTTGTTCATGAAAGCATTCAAGAGTACCTTCTGTGATTTATTCAAACACACATATAAAGTAAATTAGTTAAGTGACATTATAAATGTCAAGTAAAAAAGTGTGGAATTGTAGATCATACAATGGAGGCAAACTGTCATATGCCACACACACACACACACACACACACACACACACACACACACACACACACACACACACACACACACACACACACAAAGCAAATGTCAACAAATATCTCATCTCTATTTTCTTATGCTGCTCATTTATCTTCCATAATCCTTTACTGCATTATCCATCCTTATTTTTCAAGATGCATCACACGCTCAGGGGAAATATCTCTGTCCTTCATAAACCCACGTATACAATACATATCCAAACCATAATGCTGTAAACAAAACAATAAGAACGTTAAACCCTCCTTCGGGATTATAGGGAATATTGTTCATTTCATTCCCAATGCTGTTTATGAATTATAACTGGACAACATTCTGTCAGCACTAAAGTTGCACAGTCGCACTATTCCTTCATCATCCATTCAGATCTTCTAAAGATTTTCTTTTTCTTCTTCTTCCTCTGCTCCTTTCTCATCCTCATCCTCTTCTTCTTCTTCCTCCTCTTTTTCTTCCTCCGTTTCTTTTTTTGCTTCCTCAGAAGCAAAGTAGCATCTAGTATAGTATCCTGAAATCTTTTTAAAGAGATCTCATATAAACCTCAAAACTAATGAGCTGCTAGCTCACAACTGTAATAAAAATGTCTAAGCTGTCACTTTATTATGTGACCTACGCTATAGCTGTAGCTATAAGGATTTTACAGTCAACAACTTGTAATCACAGACTTTGGCACCACTATTAATTTTAAAAATAGTCTAAGAAAACCTCACTGTAATGTGTTATTTGATGAGGCAAGATGCTACTGCATAAAGATTTCAATGTGTTTTATTTTGAGCAATGGAACAATCAAAGAAAAACCACTCACTCATTTGCTGAACCGCTTTTTCCTACTATTAGAATCGCGAAGATGTTGAAGCCTATCTCAGCCGACACTGGGCGAGGACAGGGTACACTCTGAATAGCTTGCCAGTCCATCACAGAGCAACACACACACACACACAACCATTCACACTCATATTCATACCTAGGGGCAATTTGAAACAGACAATTAGCCTAGTGTGCATGACTTTGGACTGGGGAAGGAAACTGGACTACCTGAAAGAAACTCACACAAGTGTGGGGAGAACATGTAAAGTCTGGGATGTAAACCCAGGACCTTCTTGGACTCTTGCTTCTTGCAGGACCTTCGTGCCGCCCCAAACAAAAACAACAAAAAAAAGATTGTGAAATTGGAAATCAATGGATTGGGATAATAAAGATACAGGCATGCATGAAAAGACTTTGCAATTATAAGCACAACAAGAAAAAGATGTGGGCAGCGTAGTGGTTAGCACGTCCGCCTCACAGCAAGAAGGTCCTGGGTTCAAGTCCTGAGCTCGGGGCTTTTCTGTATGAAGTTTGCATGTTCACCCCATGCTTGCGTGGATTTCCTCCAGATACTCTGGTTTCCTCTCACAGTACAGAGCCATGCACGTTAGGCTAATTGGCTGTTCTAATTTGCTCCTAGGTGTGAGTGTGAATGGTTTTGTGTGTGATGGCCCTGTGATGGATTGGTGAGTGTGAATGGTTTTGTGTGTGATGGCCCTGTGATGGATTGGTGAGCTGCTCAGGGTGTACCCTGACTTCACCCAGAGTCAGCTGAGATGCACTCTGACCTCCCAGCAACCCTAGGAGGATAAAGTGATGTGAATGAATGAATGAATGAATGAATGAATGAATGAAAAAGAAGTATACAAATAGACAAGCTAGATAATAATTAAACACAAAACTGGTGCACACATTATGGAATCAAACCAATGGATGGAGTCAGCAACAAAACAAAAACACAAGAGAATGAATAATAAGTGCAAGAGAGAGGAATTTTTCGTTACTCATAAAGTAGCAAATAATTCAGAACATTTCTGGCATGGTTTTTACAGGTGAAGGTGTTGCAGTCATTTTTATACAATGACACAATGTCCTGATAAACAGCATTACACTTAATGAGAACCCCATCAATCATGTTTGACTGATCTGCAATGCCTGCAGCCAATGATCAATGCTCATCCTCACTGTGGCTGACTCTGCTCATCATCATCTTTATCATCACTGACAGGAAATGAGACCAATCTGTATATAACACTTATCAATGCTGTGCACCTGTGTGCTGTGTCTGCTATCCATGTGACAGACTGTCTGCCCATGGGAATGCTTCACTGTCCATTAGACAAGGCAGACCTCAGGTTTCCTCTGCCTGATTCCTCACTCACCCTTGGAAAATTTGCAGGTATTGCAAAAAAAATGCAAACAAGATAAATCATGTCAGGTCTTTTTTCACCTTTAATGCAATATACTGTAGCAGCCAAATGAACACTGCAGTATATTGCAAAATACATGTTCTCATGAATTCTGTGATATCATAAGTCTGGGAAATATAATGAAAGCATTATCACAATATGACCATTCATGTATTCAGCCAACTGAATATTGTGCATCACAACATATCAACTTTCCTTCAGTAATGAACAGGTAGCTGCCCCGATAAAAACAGCAATCAAGTGTCTGTATAATGTAGCGTAATACATAGAACTACTTTAAGGCAAAATAAAAGGCAAGCCTTCCAAAGTCTCCTGTTACATATGAATATATGTATATTTTCATTATCAGGTGGCTATTAATTACATTTTCAAAGTTGCAGTCTGCTAAAATCAGTTTGAGAGTTTGCATTAGCCAGTTTAAAAAGCCTGGTATTTCATTCTTGCAAGAGCGTGAAATCGGGAGAATGTGTAAATTCATCAGTTATGGCAAGATAATGGTAAAAATAAGAGTATACAGATATTAAAGTAACAAATCAGATATAAACTAGAGAACTTTTGAACAAAATCAAACTAGGCACAAATGCACATAATACAAGCTGACATTCTGCTGACAAACACTGGCTTGTTTATAGGAACGTTTATTCATATGCAAATTACTTTCATATTTACTTCTGGCCAGCCTCCCCGCGACCCTAATTAGGATTAAGCGGTTCAGAAAATGAATGAATGAGTTTGTAAATTGTAAAAAAGAAGACTGTTGGGCTATATAAGAAGCAAGTTCGCCAGTCAAAACCTATGAAAGTACCGTGGCTAGTTCTGCTAGATTTTCATTTTCTGTTCCATTTTATCCTTTATTTGGATGGCAGGGAGGCTGGAGCCCATCCTAGCAGACTGCAGGTGAAGACGGGTACATCCTGAACAACTTGCCAGACCATAACATGGCCAACACACACAAACCATTCACACTTACTCCAAGTGGCAATTTGGAATAGCCAGTTAGCCTAATGTGTATATCTTTAGACTGTGGAAAGAAACCAGAGCACCTGGAGTTCTGCTAAATGCTCAGTATAATTTACAATTAATTTCATTATAAAACTACAAACATTGCACCTGAAATTACTTACTATTTAAAGCAAAGGGATATCACAGCAGATATCGACTTTGTTTTATTTATTACTGTTTACTGCTCTTTATAGTGTTATGTTATTACTCACTATTATTACTCTCATCCCAATCATTTGCCAAACCACTTATTCCTACTAGGGTTGTTGGGAGGCTGGTGGCTAGGCTCAGCCGACACTGGGGCAATTTGGAATATACAAATAGCCTAATGTACATATTTTTGGAGTACCCAGAGAAAACCTAAGCAAGCAAGGGATGCAAATTCCACACAGAAATGCCTGAGCCCAGGACTCGAACCCAGGACCTTCTTGTTGTGAGTTGGACATGCTAACCACTACACCACTGTGCCGCCCTATGTACAACTATTACAAACTTTAAAGCATTTCTTTGCATGTGGTCTAACGCTTTTGTACAGTACTGTACCTAATAAATATACATTATATGTATCCTGATGTTCCATCTTGGGGATTATGTAGTGATATCCACCTCACCTTCAGTGAATAATTGTTAATTATTATGATAAATATCATTATGTTGAAAATGACTTGTTTTGAAAATAAATTATTTATTTATTTATTTATTATTATTTATTTTTTTAAAATATTTTTTTAAATAGACATATGCAACATATTTCATCATAATACAGGTGACCACATACTTCCAGAAGAGCATTAAATGCTATGATGCACCTATATCCTCATAGGTGTGCTTTAATCATATGCTGTTTTCTGTCACTTTCTTCTATTATACATTTTTTTTTAAATTATAATCACATATCTGTTGTTGAACAGTCCACATGCCCATATAAATGACTTAAAAACACTCTGATATATTCACATAACTATATACGCTCCCACACTCCCCACACAAGGACACCCTTGCTATTAAATGTCACTATATCTATGAGCTGAGCAAGCCTTTCAGGTCAGAGGCGCTGTTGACATGTCTCGGAGCATTACTCATAACCCTGTATGAGATTGTGTTTCTATAATAGAGAACAAATGTGGATGAGAAAATGATTCTACACTGGAGCATATATGTCTAAGTGTGGATGATATAGTGGTGAAAAACAGTATCACAAACAGTATATAAGTCATCTGCAAGCTTCAAATATAAGCATCATAGCCGCTAGACTCCGCCCTGTAGCAGTGATGCAATCGGTCCACGGCATCAAATCTCGTCTAGTCAACCCAACACACACACACACACATACATACACTATAAATCTTTTCCTTCCTGCACACTCTGTTTCACACTCACTCTCTTTCACTACCATTATCACTTCAATTTGTACAGCACTCTTGAGGAGCATCAACCACCAAAAAAAAAACAAAAAAAAAAACAAGCTTGACATTGGTGTGATGGTCACAGTTACTCAGTTACACGATGAATGAGTTTAGCTGCCATCATATACTGCTGTGTTGTATTTCTGGTCTCTTTATGACCATATATACAAGAGATAAAATGATACTGAGAAGCAGAAATGCAAAACAGAATGGGGCTCAGTTTCTGTGTACATTATTATTGTTGACATATATGCAATTAGTATGCCTTCAATTGTATGTATGTAAGTACTTTAATTTGAAAAGGAATCCAATGATGGTGATGACCCTTGATTTCTGTTAATAAGGGCAGGTGTTGTATTGGTGTTGGTCATGTGTATATGGCAATAAAGTTTTTCTCTGTTTTCTCATTGATATGGATGAGTTTTCCACAATGTGCTTGTCTGTATTTATTCCTCTGTGTAGTGTTCCTGGGTCACGGGTCTCTGTGCAATTCAGGCAACAATTAGGAGGTTCGATGGTTAGATGTACTACTATGATATCCAATCAAATCATTCATTCATTCATTCATTCATTTTCTGAAGCGCTTAATCCTAATTAGGGTCGCGGGGAGGCTGGTGCCCATCTCAG
>JBCNYH010000007.1:22022635-22033264 GCA_039654325.1 Tandanus tandanus | reverse complement strand
TGTGTGTGTGTGTGTGTGTGTGTGTGTGTGTGTGTGTGTGTGTGTGTGTGTGTGTGTGTGTGTGTGTGTGTTCTGGCAAATCAACTTTGGAAGTGAGCTTGAAGTGGACGCTCAATTCCACAGTGGTTTTGCATGCTGTAATAAATTCATTAAAGATTTTTACAAAGACATAAACCTGCACGAAAAACACCCATGTCACTGAAGGGTTAACTCTCAAAAACATCACTCTGAATACTGATTCATAAAACATGTTCAGTGTGAAGAGGAAATCACTGTTATGTAATATTTCTTGAAGATTTTAAGTTAAAAGGCTGAAACTTTACAGAGAGTAGATAAATCTAATGAGAATTGTTGTGTATGTTTTCGGATTAAAATTGGTTCTTTGGAAAGTCAAAATTGTAGGATTTCTGCATTGAATCATTGTTCAAATTAATAGCATTAGAGTTGACCTCCTGATTTATTTTATCCAAAAATATTTGGTTCTTGATATTTGTGAAATATTAGGTTGAATTTGTGATTTACTATGTACTTCTACTAAGTACTATGTACTTCTTTTTCTTCTTCTTCTTCTTCTTCTTCTTGTATCTTTACCTCAATTTCTCTCGCTAATTTCCTGTTATTTCTATCCATCTCTTTTCTCTTTATACAACCAATTTCGAGTTTGGTTCACTAAATAAAATACTTAAAAAATATATACATTTGTTTTAAAGACAAATAGAAATGGTGGAAGTTCATTAATGTCCTAACTTGATTTTTAATAAGGAGGTTGTCTGTAGAAGCATTAAGGGTTTCTGTTTATTAGTGAACTTTAAGGAGGACAACTTCTTGACTTTAAGAATAGCTTCCAGTGCAAGAGCTTCCAGCTGACTGAGAATAAGTCTATATTTTACTATATAGAGTAAATAAGTCTATATTTTACTCAAAATTCCTCTCTACCAATCCTCCCCTTATCTTTTCTATCTTCTTCCACTTTGTTCTCCATATATTTTTACAGAAATTATGTAATGAATAATCAGTGGTTTTATTTCAGAGAAATTAGAAGTAATTTATTACAGAGGAAAAAGAAAGACTTCCTCCAGATTGTCACTATGGAAACATTTGGGGCCAGAGGGCAATTGGGGTCACAGCTGAATATAAGCTTTATTGCATTATGGGTAAAATTAAAACAAATAGAAGTGTAGAGAGAAAGAAAGGGGGGGGGACAGAGACAGAGAGAGAGAGAGAGAGAGAGAGAGAGAGAGAGAGAGAGAGAGAGAGAGAACAAGAGAGATGGAGAGAGAGAGAGAGGACAGATAGACAGAGGAAGAAAGTTCCCAAGTATTTTAAATAAATAAATTGCAATGCTTCAGAAGGTAATAGAAGAAATATTATGTACTCATAAAAATAATAATAATAATAATAATAGTAAAAAAATAAATTAATTAAATAAAATACAAATTCTAAAAAGCAGAGATCAAGAGAAATGGACAACATTACTTCTCGATGATGCTGGTTGTGGTAATATGGCTCTTAGCAAGCCTAGTGCATATTGGGATCAAGAGCTATATCTGGCTTTCTTGAAAGCTGTTTGTGTGATTTAATGTGCATAATCAGCAAATGCGCCACTGGAAGTGTTAATATGTCATTAGGAACGAGGTAAAGTGTCACACACTTACCCCCCCTGTGGAACCACCAGCATTCCTTCAGTTCTACTGATGTGTGACTTCTAATATCCCCCCTGCAGAAACTAAAATTAAAACTTTGCTATATATTTCTGAGCACATACAGGGACATAGGACACAAAAATATTAAACTATATATCAACACACTATGGGATGCTGGCCTATTATTATTTACTTACTAAACAGTAATTCAGAAAAGCAGTTGATTTGTTATATTTTACTTAAATCTTTTGGGACAGTGCTATTTTTAGGATATTTTATTAGTGCAATATCAAACTGCACTAAAATTTATAGCCTCACAGCTTGCACATTACATCTTCAGCTCTAACGTTTGTCAAGCTACACTGATAGATTTCTTATTTTTATTATTATTCACTATACGCCAGACCAGTGCTCACTGAATTAATTTTTGTTGCATCTGTCCCACCAAATACAAACAGAACTCAAAAATAATACTAAAATAATACTCCCACGAAGACCCATACCTAAGACAATCTGGTAACCCATGAGCCTGTTTTTTTCTTTTTTGGTGCATACGATTTTGCGGTGGCATGGTGGCACCTCTTCCTCATGGCAATAAGGTCCGAGATTCGATTCCCAGGCTCAGGCATTTCCGTGTGGAGTTTACATATTCTCCCCGTGCTTTCATGGGTTTCCTCCAGGTACTCCAGTTTTCTCCCACAGTCCAAAGACATGCACATTAGGCTAACTGGCTGTTCCAAAATGACAGTGAGAGTGAGACCTGCAATAGTCTGGCGAGCTGTCCAGGGTGTGCGCAGACTTCGCCCAGGGTCGGCTTAGATAGGCACCAGCCTCCCCATGTCTCTAGTAGGATTAAGCAGTTTGGCAAATGAGTGAGTTATGAAAAAGTTTTGCATGACACCCTTCATAACCACAGGTAACCCAGTTTGTGCTGTTTTATTAAGTGCACTTTTTTTTACCTTGGTAAGAAAAGTATACTGAATAGGTTTAATTAGATCAGCAGCCTATATATGGCCTAGCCACCAAGTGTTTTATTGGGATTTTGTGTGATAGACCAGCCCATAGTGACACATAATTTGTGAATTGGAAGGAAAATGATAAATAGTTTTTAAAAATATTCACAAATACAAATCTGAAAAGTGTGGTGTGCATTTGTATTCAGCTCCCTTTACTCTGATACCCCTAAATAAAATCCAGTGCAGATTGCCTTCAGAAGTCTCCTAATTAGTAAATAGAGTCCACCTGAGTGTATCTCAGTATAAATACAACTGTTTTGTGAAGGCCTCAGAGGTTGTTGGAGAGCATTAATAAACAAACAGCATCATGAAGCTCATGAAACACACCATACAGTTCAGGGATAAAGTAATGGGGAAGTTTAAAGCAGGGTTAGGTTATAAAAAATATCTCAAGCTTTGAACATCTCATGAAGCACTGTTCAATCCATCATCTGAAAATGGAAAGAGTAAGGTACAATTGCAAACCTACTCTGACATGGCTGTTCACCTAAACTGACAGGCTGGGCAAGGAGAGCACTGATCAGAGAAGCAACAAAAAGGCCCATGGTAAATCTGAAGAAGCTGCAGAAATCCACAGCTCAGGGGAGAGATTATGTCCACAGGACCACTATTAGTTATGCACTCCACAAATCTAGCATTTATGAAAAAGTGGAAAGAAGAAAGACATTGTTCAAAGAAAGACAAAAACGTTCTGTTTGCAATTTGCCACAAGCCATGTGATGGACACAGCAAACATGTGGAAGAAGGCGCTTTGGTCAGATGAGGCCAAAATTGACCGTTTTGGCCTAAATGCAAAACACTATGTGTGGCAGAAAAATAACACCATTCCCACAGTTAAACATGGTGGTGGCAGCATCATGCTGTGAGGATGCTGGTCAGAGCCAATGGGAAGATGGATCGAGCCAAATACAGGACATTCTTGGAAGAAAACTTGTTAGAGTCTCCAAAAGGCTTGACCCTGTGGCGGAGGTTCTCATTCCAGCAGGAAAACAACCCTAAACATTCAATGGAAGCTACAATGTAATGGTTTAGATCTAAGGATTGTCATGTTTTAGAATCGCCCAGTCAAAGTCCTGACTTAAATCCAATTGTGAATCTGTGGCAAGACTTGAAAATTGCTGTTTTCAGACGCTCTCCATCCAATCTGAGCAAAAGTTGAAGTCTCTAGATGTTTAAAGCTGGTAAAGACATACTTTAAAAGAATTGCAGCTGTAATGGTAGCAAAAGTTGTTTGTACAAAGTATTGCTTCGGCGGGAAGGGGGTGGTGGGGTGGTTGTTTTTTTGCAAGGAATACAAATGCACGCCACACGTTTCTGATTTTTATTTGTAAAAAAACAAAAAGAGAGAGAGAGAGAGAGAGAGAATCATGTATAATTTTCCTTCCACTCCACAATTATGCATTACTTTGTGTTGGTCTATCACATAGAATCCCAAAAAAATACATTAACGTTTGTGGAAAAGTTCAAAGGGTATGAAGACTTTTGCAAGCCACTGTAAGTAGTCTGGGACATCTCATAAATACAATACACATAAAACAGCTGTGAATGTTCTATACCTTTGTGTATTGCACTGATTTAAATTTGTTGTTAAAACTGTTATAATCTGCTTGCTGTCATGGGTAATATTACACTAAATTAAAATACATATTAAAATGCACTAATGTGGAAGACATGGTGGCTGATCTCAGAGTGTTGGTTCCATGCACAGCATGGAAATTCATGCTCATCAACACGGCTTCCCCTACACCTTAAATTCACTTTCCAGGCATAATAAATAAACATGAAATAAAGTGTGATCTTTCTGAAAGCATTTGCTTACTCCTGTACACAAGTGTCAATAAACCCTGAATGGGGCATATTACTAAACATTGCCATCACCTGTTTTGAGTAAAAGATACTAAGCCTATGAGCTGTGGTGGTTTTCCAGAAAGCCTTTGAATTTAGCCAAAATTAACTGCTAATAGAAGATAAAACACATCTTCACTAGTGAATGGGTACCTTTAATGACCAACCCTTCTTAGATGGAGGATGCTATATCTACAGAATTGTCTAGAAAGTATTTCCAGGCTTATAATGACCTGGGAGGTGAGCCAGCATGTTCAACTCCAGTCTTAGCAGCATCCGAAAAAAGTCCTGATCAAATCCTATTAGTTTAAACACCCTGCTTGGTTCCCAACTTGCTGATTCGGTTTGGACAATAAAGTGCAGCCTATGGCACAGAATGCAATATTTTGCACAGTGCTGGACATGATGGAGTTCACTATGCCCGTGTGTGATTTTATTCAGCTCTTAAAGACAATACATATAAGAGAGTACAAATGATTGGTCAGAATTAATTAAGGGGAAAACTTGTTCCTGCATACACATTTAAACTTTATACACAGTAATATCTACACTAAGTGATACCAGTCCATTAAAGCAGAAAACCCCCCAAATGATTTTCTCATGTTCTTAAAGAATAATCATGTCTGATATGTACATTTATCGTGCTTTATAACCATCTGCCCTGCTGCCAATGTTGTCTGTGTTAATTATTTGATGTATCACATTTCCCATATTTACAGCTGGCAGGTGGCTTGGATCTGAATCTAAACTAGCTGAGTGGGATTGGACAGTCATGATGTAACTGTGCATGTGAGTGGGAACAACGGATTGATGGGCAGAATGCTAATAAATGAATTAAACGCTATGTACTGCAGGTAGAGATGGAAATCACTTGTTGTACAAAATGAGAAATCTTACAGAATATTCGTTCTGTAGGTGTCAGTGCTTGAGTTAGTGCTTGTGTGTGTGTGTGTGTGTGTGTGTGTGTGTGTGTGTGTGTGTGTGGTTCAGCTCTTGAGTTGAGTGTTTTAGGGGTCAGCAGTATGTTTAGTGCAGTGGTATACATGTGGAGTTAACAGTTTCATTTAAGTCATTTTCCACATCATTCCATCTGTCACTGTCAATTACTCACTGCTCTCTCTCTCTCTCTCTCTCTCTCTCTCTCTCTCTCTCTCAAAGGACATTATCAAACTAGGGACAGATTGTAGGAGCCCTACTTTGGAAGATAATCCTAAATTGGTTAATTGCAAACAGAAGGGCAGGCTGATATTACTTACATCTGCATTCTCCTTCTCTCTGGCTCACTTTAATACAAAAGGTTATGTCATAAATCCTTAAAATTATAATATTTATAAATCATAAAATTTGTGGCTGTATAGTGTATCTTAAACACCTAGCAATAAACCTTTGGCATTATGTATGATTTCTCTTAGACAATTAAAAACGCTATACAAATACAATAATGTAAAGTGAACTGAAAATGTACCCAATGATCACCCTGTAGTTATGGCAACAGCAGCACGGATTGTAATTATGGGAATGATGGCTCAGACAGAGCTATGATCTAACCACAGGTGTAACATCCAAACAAAGATTATTAGATCAGAGTCAAGCTGTGATAAGCTAGCTGCACGGTGTAAAACCCTCTCGCCATGTCCTTCAGAGTGTGTGTGGGTTTAAAGTGAGAAGGCACGCAGCAGGTGAAGGTTAATCCATCACTGCGTGGTCACCACTGTAATATGTGTGTCCTTCAGACTGAGGACCAGAGAGTATCCATAATCACACACTGTGAACCACGGGGATCCCTTAACCTCAAGCAGCTCCTTTCACCAAAACAAAATTTGTTCATTCGCTCATTTGCCTAACTGCTTAATCCTACTAGGGTCACAAGGAGGCTGGAGCCTATCTCAGCCGACTCTAGACGAAGGCAGGGTGCAGCCTCCTTGTGACCCCAGTAGGATTAAGCAGTTAGGCAAATGAACGAATGAACGAATTACACACCTAGGGGCAATTTGAAACAGTCGAATTAACCTAATGCACGTCTTTGGACTGTGGGAGGACAACGGAGCACCCGGAGGAAACCCATGCAAACATGGGGAGAATATGCAAACTCCACACAGCAACACCCTCGCCAAGCCTGGAACTCAAACCCAGGACCTTCTTACTGTGAGGCGGATGTGCTAACCAATACACCACTGTGCCTTTTACCAAAATAATAGCTGAAGCTAAATCTACACTTCATGAATGAAGCCCTGCAACAACCCCTCAAGCTTGGCAATAAACACCTGTTCCTTCATTATATCTTAAAGCTGTAAGCTATATCTTAAAGCTGTAGCTCCTCCAATATTTTCAAGCATTCTGGAAAAACACTAAAGCATATAGCTCTTTAGTGACAAGTTAGTAACAGTCAATCAAGACTCTTCTTCAAATTCTACTGTCTGTGCAGCAGATCTCTGTATCCAGATTCATTCTACACCTGTTTGCAAGTGAAAAACTTAAACACAAAAATGTTATGTGTCTAAGAAATAATTTAGTACGTCACACCCAAATGGTGGGCAGTGGTGGCCCGGTAGTAGGGTGCTGGATTACTGATCCCAAAGTCAGGGGTTCAAGTCCCACTATCAACGGGATGTCACTGCTGTCCCCCCAGTGCAGCTAACTGGGTTATCAAAAGCCAGGCCATGTCTCTCATTGTCTGTGGTGAGAGGCATGTAAAAGAACCATTGCTGATTTTCGTAAAGTAGGCTGCATACCCGTCAGAGTGTTTCTGCCCTGCGATGGCCTGGCGAGCTGTCCAGGGTGTACTCTGTCCTCGCCCAGAGTCGGCTGAGATGGGCCCCAGCCTCCCCACAACCCTAATTAGGATTCAGAAAATGAATGATGAATGAACACACTAATGGTCGTTGGGAGCAGCAAAAATAAACATAAGCACAATATAATAATAAATTCCTAATAATAATTTCCTCCCACAGTCCAGAGACATGCACAGTAGGCTAATTGGCTGGTCCAAATCGCCCGTAGGTGTGAGTGTGAGTGTGAATGGTTGTATGTGTGTTGGCCCGCAATGGCCTGGCGAGCTGTCTAGGGTGTACCCCACCCTCGCCCAGAGTCGGCTGAGATGGGCTCCAGCCTTCCCGAGACCCTGAAAAGGAATAAGCGGCTTAGAAAATGAATGAATGAATGAATGAATGAATGACAATATACAGATAAATACATTTCTTATAAATAAATACCTACAGTTCTCTTTGCAGAATAGGTGCTGATCATGTCTCCCCAGCCAATGCATCCTCCATGCTGATCTCTTATAAGTTTTTTCCTTTTTTGTTTTCATCACAAAAAAATACATCACATTGTTTTTGTGAGAAATTGGGATTTGAGGATCAGACATGTTTCTTGCCTCATCTGTAATCGCTTGTTTATTGTGGATACAACAGATTTCAAGTAATTACAATCCTGTTGTGTAAAAAAAAAAATGCAGTCATTCTGAGGTTTTAAGATTCATGTAATGTTCACTTAGTGCTTACATGTGTCTGAGACATGTCAGGGCTCACTGCTGGCTTTCAGTAATTAGGCTACTGCGTTGTTCTTGGCATTACTGAAATTATATGATAAAAACATAATTTAGCAAAGAGAACAGCAGGTATGAAAAATACATTTTAAACCAATCAGATTCTTTGTTTTTGTTGTGCCTTCCAAAATTCTATGAATTTAAATACTCTGAGGGGCATTTGATAAGTTCTGGAGCTGTTCCTGTAGAAAACTACAAAAAAGTCATGTACTTGCATTAGGAGTGAGCAGTAACTCTCAGAAATCAACAAGTCGGACCTGTGTTACACACATTCTTGTGCCAGAGGCACACACTGTTTGTGAATAACTGCTAATTAAAGGTCTGCAGGTTTTTTTTCATAATTTTTTTTTATATTGTATTAATTCCACAAGGGAAATTGTTTAACCCATCCAAAGTGAGCACACACACATGAACAGTGAGCACACACATACTTGGAGCAGTGGACTGCCACATATTGGGGTGCCCAGAGAGCAGTTGGGGGTTAGGTGCCTTGCTCAAGGGCACTTCAGCCATGAAGGGGGATGAAGGGAAGGTGTATCTCACTTCCCCACCACCATACATTTTTTATACTGGCTTGGGAATCGAACCACCAACCTTTATGTCCCAAGCCCGCTTCTCTAACCATTAGACCATGGCTGCCCTGGTTTTTTTTAGTCATACAAGTTTAGCTGGGCTACAACAGAAGGCACTGACATAGATTTTGGGGTGAGGTGGATTTGAAAGCTGCATAGTTGTGTTGACATATAAAATATGTGTTGTATATCTGCCGTGGGGGAAATAGGTAAGGTCTGTAACTCAGATTGTAAAATGTTCAATACAAAAGAGATGTGATTCTTGCAAGACAAAAAATAAAAAATACAATTATTGTACTATTTCCCTGTCATACTCAGTTGATGTACAAATATGTAACATGACATACGCATGCTCAATTTAACACCATGTCAAAATGTTGTACGATACGTATTGGCATATAATGAAGTGCCATGGGTCTAACGTAGCCCTATTGTAAGACAACCTTATGATTCTGAGCGCACCAGATGATCCAAACAAGTGTATGAAATTTGTATGTCTATGGTAACACATTATTGGATGTTGTAGGGCGTTGCACAAGAGACCTAGAAAATGTACATTTACGGCATTTGGAAGACACTCTTATCCACAGCAACTAACATTTATCATTCATATATATATAACTGAGCCTGAAGGGCCTTGCTCAAGGGTCCAACAGTGACAACATGGTGGTCCATGGGATTGAACCTCCAACCTTCAGATCAGTTACCCAAAGCCTTAACCACTGAGTCACCACTAAGTGACTGAATTACCTACCAGACGGGGGGAAAATTGTACATTTTCAGAACTCAGTCACAACGGTCATGGTTGACAGCATTTTCTTTTGTACCACAACTGTCCTAGAAATTTGCTTGATTTTCTGTCATGGACCTTCTGTATACCAGCTGTGCTACATATGTGACAGGGGCTTCATTTTATTATTGTTACCATTACTTATCCTTCTATTTATGTTCAATACTATGGACAAACAAATGCTAAAGTCAGAAGTACTCACTCTATCTCTCATCTCTCTCTCCACTGCACAATCAACAACCTTAGCTATAACCTTATAGAATGGTTCTTTAGCTCAGTCACAGACGACTCTCTTTTTCCAGTGATTGGGTACAGAATATAAATACCTAGAGGAACAGGGTATTGCATTTTAAAGTACAGGTTTGAGTGGTCTCTTCAGGATCCACTCCCCGAGGGCAGAACCATTCAGTGCTCCAGGCTATAAGAGGAAAACTGTGAGGGCCACAAAAACACAGCAATTACCTCTTCTGCAGCACCACCAGTGAAGCACCTCAGACAACTCCTCAATCAAACTGACAACAAATGCATGTGGGCTGAAATTCCCATGGCTAGAGTCCACTAACTGTGCTAACTCATGGATAAAAATGCCACTCATCAAAAAGTTAGGAAATCTCAAGTAGAAAAAAAAAATCACTAACACTTTTTGGGTTTCAAACAACCTCTCAGGAAAAATGCAGATCTCCACTGCACTCAACCCACACAGTCACCTCTTCCACAACCTTTTACTTCAGTGTCAAATAAAACTGTGTATTAGCTGTGCTGTGTGAATGTGCGTGTATGTGTGTGTGTGTGTGTGTGTGTGTGTGTGTGTGATGCTCACATTTCCCCATAAGCCGGTACCACATCACAGCATGCACACATACTGTTCTCGCTAGTGTGTATACAGCATAATAATCTCTCACACATGTACACAATCACCCGGACCCTGAGTCCTAAACTGTGTTCTGAATATAAATTGCAATTCACATTTCTTCAAGAACTTTTTTCTTCATGAATATCATGAAATGGTATTTGTTTTTCCTCTGAATCTCCAGACATTAAAGTCTCTCTCTCACATCCACACACTCACTCACTCACTCACTCACTCACACACACAAAATGCTTTAGGAATACTTGGTGTTAATGTCAAGATGCTTTGATCATATAATAATAATAATAATAATAATAATAATAATAATAATAATAATAATAATAATAATAATAATAATAATAATAA
>JBCNYH010000007.1:21998054-22013138 GCA_039654325.1 Tandanus tandanus | reverse complement strand
AGTAGAGATGACTGAACAGTGAAGAGGAGTTGAGTAGAGATGAGTGACACGTGGAGAGGAGTTGAGTAGAGATGAGTTGAGTAGAGATGAGTGAAGAGTGGAGAGGAGCTGAGTAGAGATGAGTGAAGAGTGGACAGGAGTTGAGTAGAGATGAGTAAAGAGTGAAGAGGAGTTGAGTAGAGATGAGTGAACAGTGAAGAGGAGTTGAGTAGAGATGAGTGAAGAGTGGATAGAAGTTGAGTAGAGATGAGTCAAGAGAGGAGAGGAGATGAGTAGAGATGAGTGAAGACTGAAAAGAAGTTGACTAGAGATGAGTAAAGAGTGAAGAGGAGTTGAGTAGAGATGAGTGACGCGTGGAGAGGAGTTGAGTAGAGGTGAGTGAAGAGTGGAGAGGAGTTGAATAGAGATGAGTAAAGAGTGAAAAGGAGTTGAGTAGAGATGAGTAAAGAGTGAAAAGGAGTTCAGTAGAGATGACTGAACAGTGAAGAGGAGTTGAGTAGAGATGAGTGACACGTGGAGAGGAGTTGAGTAGAGATGAGTGAAGAGTGGAGAGGAGTTGAGTAGAGATGAGTAAAGAATGAAAAGGAGTTGAGTAGAGATGACTGAACAGTCAAGAGGAGTTAAGTAGAGATGAGTGATGCATGGAGAGGAGTTGAGTAGAGATGACTGAACAGTGGAGAGGGGTTGAGTAGAGATGAGTGACACGTGGAGTTGAGTAGAAATGATTGAAGAGTGGAGAGGAGTTGGGTAGAGATGAGTAAAGAGTGAAGAGGAGTTGAGTAGAGATGACTGAACAGTCAAGAGAAGTTTAGTAGAGATGAGTGACGCGTGGAGAGGAGTTGAGTAGAGATGAGTGAAGAGTGAAAAGGAGTTGAGTAGAGATGACTGAACAGTCAAGAGGAGTTGAGTAGAGATGAGTGACACGTGGAGAGGAGTTGAGTAGAGATGAATGAAGAGTGGAGATGAGTTGAGTAGAGATGAGTGAAGAGTGGAGAGGAGTTGAGTAGAGATGAGTAAAGAGAGAAGAGGAGTTGAGCAGAGATGAGTGAACAGTGAAGAGGAGTTGAGTAGAGATGAGTGAAGAGTGAAGAGGAGTTGAGTAGAGATGAGTGACGTGTGGTGAGGAGTTGAGTAGAGATGATTGAAGACTGAAGAGGAGTTGAGTAGAGATGAGTGAATATTAATAAAGTTTATGAAGTGTATGTGGGTTGAATGAAGATGAAACTTTTCATAAAATGGACATAAATAAAGATGAAGATGAAGTTAAGCGCAGAAAATAAAGTGAAATTCAAAACCTTGAAAATCTTCAATACTTTTATTTCAGTAGATAAGACTATATAACTAATGGAAATACTTCTTAGAATGTTCTACTTATAACTGTTTCCTTCATTAGGTTTTCCTCAACTTAAAAAAAAAACTCATGTAATTTCAGCTGTCTGGTTTAGTGAGAGATTTCCTATAGAGTTGTGCTAAATATAATTATTAACACTATCTTATCAGACTTTCCCTCAGTAATTACAGTGATACCTGTGTTTCAGTAACACTGAAGTTTAAACACTCAGTAGCATCAGTGATGTTCTTACCAGCTTTTCTAACCCACTGGTTAATTTTCAGGTGGCAAAGTGGCGTAGTGGTTAGCACGTGCACCTCACAGCAAGAAGGTCCTGGGTTTTAGTACCCAGCTCAGGCATTTCTGTGTGGAGTTTGCATGGTCTCCCTGTGCTTGCGTGGGTTTTCTCCGGGTACTCCAGTTTCCTTCCATAATCCAAAGACATGCACATTAGGCTAATTGGCTGTTCCAAATTGCCCCTAGGTGTGAGTGTGAATGGTTGTGTGTGTGTGTGTGTGTGTGTGTGTGTGTGTGTGTGTGTGTGTGTGTGTGTGCTGACCCAACGATGGTCTGGCAAGCTGTTCAGGGTGTACCCCACCTTTGCCCGAGATGGGCTCAGCCTCCCCGTGACCCTAATGGGATTAAGTAGTTCAGGTCCAAGAAAGCTGGTAACACTCAACATTATATGCACACATTTTTGTATTATTTGTAACTTTGTCATAACTTTATGTTAGAAAGCTTTGTTTAAAAAGTGTAATAATTTGCTTGACTGACTCCTACACTTAGCAATGGTGCCTGACCTTTCTGCTTTTGGCAGGTTGCTTATTTGTCTTTAAGTGGTATTAAATATAATTAAAATGTCCAAGCAATTGGATTACTCAATCATGCTTTGCCCTGTGTTACAAGCCATGCTCTAGTCTAAGGAGACTAATGAATTTTTTAGGCTACTGAGGCAGGACTAATTGGCAAACTAAGCTAGTTGTAATATCCTGGTTCTTGCAAGCTGTCTATTGTTAAAGCAGTTAAAGAGTTCCTTCCACTTGTGAGCCGTTTATCACCATAATGTCTCTTGGAATTTATTTATTTATTTATTTCACAGAGGAACAAGTTTAATAAAAAGTTTCTCCTTCTTTTATTAGACTTAAAAGAATAAAACACTGTATTTCAATAAATATCAAGCAGTGGCGGCTGCTCTAAAACTAAAGGAAAGACTATTAGAAAGGATTTTTTTTTTTGTTAATCAAATATGCACTGTTGAATTTTTATTAATATTACAAAGAGAGTGCTACAATAGTAATTTAATGTTTCATTCAAAATAAGTAAAACTTTCTCACAGGTTGTCTAACAGGTTTTTTTTCCCTCATACATTTCTGTAGCAGTTTGATCCATTAAAACCCATTGACACACAGCTTCGTAGAAGTCTCATGGTATTCGTGATATGCTCTGCGTCCAGTGCAGTAAAGCGAGACGTTCATTGGTCAAATGTTTTAAAACATTGTGGCATCATGTTCTCTGTATTTTATATGGAGTGGGCAGGTCAGGACCATGGCTTGCTGCATGATGATTGGAGGAACTGTCAAAGTAGCTAAAACCTCTTTTCGATTGATAGCTGCACCAAAACTCCTCAAGTTTATTTGGACACAGATTTTTAGCAAATGACCGCTGCTTGTAGTCTGTTTTTGTGAGTCATATTGCTTACTATTTTCACTTGTACATATCCTACTGAATGCAAATATAGCACACTAGTATTTGCTCCTTGTTTTGGTTTAGTCAGTTTTTTTGTTTAGTAAAGTTTGCTAGCAAGAGATTCAGAACAGCAGGGCAGATTAAAGCCCAAAACGGATTTGGTTCAAAATTCAGGAAAAATAACTGGTCATTTTAACTCTCCCGTTATGACAAGGTGAGCTTGCTGACTAGAAGTGCTGTGATAAACATAATGTACTGCTGGCTTTTTATGAGACTATCTCAGGGTGCTTGGTCAAAACTGGGTTTTGGAGATCTGGCTGACTTTCACAGGGCCTACATAAGAATGTACATATAAATAACTTGATGCAATAATTGACACATTTTATGATGTACGTCTAAAATGTGCTTCCCCTGTTTGACAGACCACCTTCCACCAGTGGTATCAAAGTGTGCAATATTATATGTTGGAAAGTTGTTGATGGCCTAAAGGACAGCAGCACAACAGCACAATGTACCATTTTTGTTTAGTAAGGACTATATCTTATATAGACATGGAAAGCAGGGTACAGATAAATAGTCCATCGAAACAGAGAAACGGTGAAAAAATATTTACGATTTGTGATGGTCACTGTTCTGAAATCCTAGAAATTCAACAAAATGCCATCCTGAGAAATAGAAAGAAATAAATGGCCTTCATGTATTTAAAGAATAAAAAAACGTTTACTAAACTTTAAGTTTCAGAAGATAACTAACAGGCTAACAGTGTCTTTCTAACTATGCTACACTAATAACATTTATGTCTAAAATTTAATGTTTTGACTTGCTGTTTACTTTAGAGGAGGCACAGTGGCATAGCGGTTAGCATGTCCGCCTCACAACAAAAAGATATTGGGGTTTGAGTCCCGGGCTCAGATGTTTCTGTGTGGAGTTTGCATGTTCCCCCAGTGCTTGCATAGATTTTTTCCAGTTTCTTCCCACAGTACAAAGACATCCACATTAGGATAACTGGCTGTTGCCAAATTGCCATTAGGTGTGGATGTGAGAGTGAATGGCTGTTTGTGTGTTGGCCCTGCGATGGTCTGGCAAGCTGTTCAAGGTGTACAACCTTTGCCCAGTGTTGGCTGAGATAGGCTTCAGCCTCCCCACAACCCAGGTAGGATTAAGTGGCTTGGTTAGCGTTTACTTGAGAGTGGTTTGCACAGCAAGCTTAATTTTAGATAGAAACACAAGATATGGAAGAAGAAGAGTTATACAAGTGACTAAGGAAATTTCATCTTTGTGTGAGAAGCCAAAGTGGAGCTTTCTACAGCCAAGCAAGCCTCATATAACAAGCCATTTTTGATTATAGGCAGTCCAGATTTCACTGGAACCAATAAAGCCTTACACGAAATTTTAAAAGCTTTAAACGGCCAACAGTCCATAAAAATCCCATGAAGTCACAGAAATCTTGTACAAAGCTGGTGAAGCGCTTGAGGCAAACTCTCAAGATCCATCTAAACGACAACAAACAGACAGTTTTTTTCTCACCTTGGTGTCCAGAGGTGTCACGGAACCCTGCAGAAAGTTCACCATAAACTATTTCAAACTGTTAAGATCCCTGTGACTGCAGAAGAGCATTCTGAGATTGAAAGAAAGAAAACTGCCACATGATTCCCTGTATGGGATCGTTTATTAAAATGAGCAGACAGTCAGCACTGCTGTCACACCCTGGGCAGATTCAAATTCAACAGAGAGCTAACACAGAGACAACAACCATTCACATCCTCAATCACACCTACGGCCAATTTAGAGTAGCCATTTGACCTAACCTGCATGTCTTTGGACTGTGGGAGGAAACTGGAGTACCCAGAGGAACCCCACTCAGGCAAATGTGGAACAAGTAAACTCCACACAGAAAGGCCCAAGTCAGCTGCAAGGTTTTGCCTAGAACGTTTTTACCCTAAGGCAAACTGGTTATTCCTGGACAATAAATCTAGAGAAGTGATACTGAACTATATCCTGTTTGTTTTATATATACAGCAAAGCCACATAAGATTCCACCAGCATGATGAAACAAACAGAAGCACTGTGGCAGGTGCTGGGGTGAGGTCACATAAGGAATTGTACTGTTTCCTCGAAGGTTGCTTTTCTGTAGGTTAATTAGATCAGAGGATACAACCACGTATGGCAGTATGTTCCATACACCTGGCTTGTAAATGGCCCACACACATCTGGTTGAACACTAACCCATTGTTTTTACAGCACTTTCTTTCTCCGTTTTTGCAACTTCATCATATTCTTTTTCAAAAATAATCATAATAATAAAAAGTAGAGCATATGTGCAAGCTTTCAGATGTAGACCATGTTGTGGTAAAAGAGGGTTCTTTTTCGAACATGTTGCTTTTGTGCCAAACAGAATACTTGTTGCTTTGATGACGTTGGTAAGACAACCCTAGAATTCCATTTGTTTAGCACTCAACAACAGAGACACTCAGATCCTCAGAAATCTGGATGAAGACCTTGATCCCTAATCAACAAGCCAGAGGCAGCAGACTCAAAACCAGACTCCAAGGAAAACCCATCCGATTCTGGATAAGTGGGTTTATAATCTTTTTAGGAGCTGTAGCTGTAGTGTAACTTTAGTGTTGCTGCACTGGCACTGATGGCTGGAGGAGGTATTAGGCTCTCTGCACCATTTTACTCTGACTCATACATTTACCCTCCTGTCCCCTCTCTTTCTCAGTCCTGCTGTCGCTGAAGTAAAAAGGTCAAGTGCCCTAATCATACCTATTCAAAGGAAGTTTGGGTGCAATTGGGGCTCCTGAACCCCAGGGGTGAAATGTCAGCACTTTTCCCACTCAGTACAGAGTGTCCCAATTACTGCTGTGTGGGGCTACTGTCACCATGACAACACAGCTCAAATTTGGAGGAACACTGCAAAACAGACTGTCATTAAAACCACTTCTAAACCAGTAATGCATTCATTCAGGTGAACTTCAAGAGTACAAAAAGTTTGAGTTCAATACCAGGAGTTGTTGGTTCTTGTTGCAAATATAATGAAATTGAAATAGTTCTTCATTTGTAGAGTCAATTCATGGATTTTTGAGTCAGTTCTTGTGTCTTGTGTGGAGTTATTTCCTAAACTGTAGAGTCAGTTATGGAGTCAGGCCTTGAGTAATAAAATTTATTTAGGGTTTCTGAGTAGAGTATCAGCAAGGTGTGTGACTATAAACCCGAAGATTGTGGGTTCGAATTCAGGTTGATGACACAGCCATACATGACCAGGAGTCCATGGGAGCTAGATGGCTAAGCTCTCATGGGAGGTAGGGATGGTATATGTTCAACTTCCTTTCACTTACAACGATCACCGGCCAATTATGGGCATCTGTGGCTTTATGCATAGAAGGGGCAGATAGAGCTTTCCCTCTGAGTGTGTTAGGCTGCCCCTGAATGTGCATGAGCAAGCAGTTCGTAAAGATGTGGGTAGTATAATCTTACTTGCACCCCTCCTTGGTTGTTGGTGGTTGTGTGATATTAAGGCTATAATTGGCAGGTTGGAATTCGATACAAGTAAATTACGGGATAAAAATTGATCGGGGAGAAATAAAAATAATAATAATAATTTTGAGCTAGTTTTTGAGTTCTTTTGTCAGTGCCTAGGCTTTGGAGTCAGTTCTGCATCCGCTCTGCAAGCAGTTCTACAGTTATATTGTCAGTTGAATTTTCAGGTCTGTTCATGAGTTTTGAAGTCAGGTCATGAGAAATGAGACCAGTTCTTGATATAGGAACCCTGCTGCATTAGTCACAGCAGTATTACAGCATTGCTACTGTCGTTGCTAAAAAAAAAATCAGAACTCATGTGAAATCTCAATTCTACAATCTGTACCTAAGTGCATATAAGATTCACTCCGTCTTCTGCATTTAACGGTTGACAGGCGCACACATTGATACACACTGCATCATAGACACACACCTAGCCATTTCTTTTATTAAGGACAATGAGCAGTAATTTAAAACAAATCTAAAACACTTTACAGTATGTGCAGTGCATCCCGAGTAACTCACCATCATCAGTTCTCCATTTAGCCTGTGCTGGGTGTGTTTTGAATCCTGGTTCCCCATGTCTCCTGGGCCTGTCCTCTGGCTCTGTGGAATAAACAGAGCCATTAGAGCCACTGCTGATCAACCAAACAGGACCGCCAAAACAGTGGCTCGATTAGTTTGATTATTCCTACCATGGTGTTTCAGTTCAGTCCGTTAACCATACATTCATGCCATTAAGACTTAACTCTAATGCCTAAGTGACTGAGTTGTTACTTTCATGTAGCACATCTTGGTTGCTAAAGCTCACCTGTATTACTGTGGAAGATTACAGACACACCCATGATGACAGTGCTTGCCGAGGAGGTTATGTTTTCATCAGGGTTTAATTGGTTGGGGTTTTTTTGTTTGATTTACTTCTAGCAACTTCCTCTCCAGAGTTTTTAACAGATCTAGATTTTGACATTTTTATGATGGGCAGGTGATCACCCAGAGCTGTTCCCATTAAATTTTAGGTAGAGTTTACACACTGGTGACAACGCGAAAAATATCATCATTTCAAGAAATCCTTATCTCTTATAATGGGAATTTTTTTAATCATATATTGAACAAAATGTACAGTGTATATTCAGGATCAGACACTTTGACGTCAGACCAAGTTTCATCCAGATTGTGCATTTGGTGACAACTTAAATTTAACGTAAGAAATCACAATTTTGAAAGTGTGGTACTACAGTAGGCCCAGCATGGGTAATGTGTACTTTGTTTTATGGCTTGGTGGAGTCTTACACTCTATGAGCGCTCATTTTAAGAAACTGCTTCCATTACAGCCACCAATCTTCCTGCCTTCCTTCTACCATACTGTTCTTTTTTTTACTCTGCCTTTTTCTCTGTCTGCCTCCATCCTCACAGGTCTTCTTGTTGTCACTCAGTCCTGCTGTGCAGAGAGCTGGCTGTCCACAGCCAGACAAATAGAACAAACCCTAAACCAATTTCCCAATATTAGTTCATTCAATTGCATCTTGCCTGTGGCGTGTTTGTGTGTGTGTGTGTGTGTTTGTGTGTGTCCAAATACAGAGCAGCAACACTAGTGACAGAGACCATCCAAAGCAATCCTCATTTACTTTATATAGCCGCTCCCCCCCCCTCTCTCTGTCTTTCACTCTCTCGCTCACTCGTTCACTTCTGGATTGATTTTGTGGTTAATCTCGGGTGCGGGCTTGCAGATCGCTTGTTTTTCAAGTGTCTCTTGCAAATTGATAGGACTGCGCACGGAAAATCAATTTACCAAAACACACGCGCACACACATACACACGCACACACACACACACACACACACACACACACACACACACACACACCTGATTCTGCTTGTCCTTTAAAACACTGCAAACTGAGAACTCTAATACTGTGGGATATTCGAGATTTTGTGTTGTTGTGTATTAACTATGAGGAATTCTAATTTATTTGTACAGTGTTTGCTAAGGCGTGTAACCAGAACCTGAATGTAGGCGATTTGTTAGTGTACATATCCATATTTTAAATTTCATGCAGAAGGCTGGAGCTTATCTCATCTGACAAAGGGCGAAGGCAGGGCACACCCTGAACAGCTCACCATACCATTGCAGGGCTAACACACACAAGTATTCACACTCACATACACACCTAGGGACAATTTGTAACAACCAATTAACCTAATGTGCATGTTTTGGGAGAAAACCAGAGTACCTGGAGGAAACCCATGTAAGCACAGGGAGAACACGCAAACTCCACACAGAAACGGTTGAGCCCAGGACTTGAACCCAATATCTTCTTGCTGTAAGGTGGACGTGCTAGCCACTACACCATCGCACTGCCCCAGACACGGCTAGCAAACAGTCCAGATACAAAATGTCTTCATTGTTGCCTTCTTCTATCCTCTTTGCTGAGGGTCAGGGGTCATACATGCATTCACCAGAGCTCTCCCCAGCTTTCTCCCTCTGCTGCGGTGTATCCATAATTCTCTTCAGAATTGAGTCGGTGAGTCTCGAATCCTCTTCCAACCTGCAGTCACACCTAGGGGCAATCTGAAATAGCCAATTAGCCTAATGTATTTTAGAATTAAGGAAGGAAACTGGAGCACCCAGAGGAAACCCTCACAAGCATGGGAAGAACATGCAAATTTACAAAGAAATGACCTCGCTGAGCATGAGGCTTGAACGCAGGACTTTCTTGCTGTGAGGTGGAAGTGCTAACCATAATGTCACCATATGGTGATAATAATAATAATAAAAAAATAATAATAAACTGGTCCATGACAAAATTTCATTCTGCAAAGCTGAGCTGTCCACTGCTATTTGAGAAAGATGAAACAAGCTTGATGGGGACTTGTTTGGGGGAGGAGCTTGTAACTTATATCTTAGTTTTCCTTCGTATGTAAAATGGTAGGCACTCGCTTGACCCATTGTTTTTCCTTTGGTACCAACCAGTGACTGTATAAACATGGACGATAGGTTCCGGTATCAAATTAGAAGCCAGTGGAAGTGCACAAATGTTAGTTTCTGATCAAAATCACCTAATTCCTATATATTAAAATGTAATAATATTATAACATTATAATGCAGAATATGCATTAATGCTGCCCCCACGACCAGACCCAGGATTAAGCGGAAGATGATGAAGATGAAGATACGAACATTGTGTCCAGTAATTTACACAGTTGATGGTACAGCAGTAAAGAAGAGTACTTTTTGGATACATTGCATATCTCTGTCCAGAAATACCTGCAAACAAGCGATGCTGGCTGACATGGGATGTGCTGGATATCCTGAAATAAATAGCAGTGTTCACACACTCATTCACTCATTTGCAAAACCATTTAATCCTAGCAGGGTCGCAGGGAGGCTGGAGCCTATCTCAGCCAACTATGGACAAAAGTGGGGTACACCCTGAACAGCAACACAGACCATCACAGGGTAGCCTACTAACCTAATGTGCATGTCTTTGGACAGTGGGAGGAAACTTTATTACCCAGAGGAGAACTACGCAAACACAGGAAGAACATGCAAACTTCACACAGAAACACCTCGCCCGAAATTCGAACCCAGGACTTTCTTGCTGTGAGGCAAACGTTCTAACCTAGCAGTGTTCACATTTTAACAAAAGTAGCCACCTTTGAATATAAATAAACCTGGGTCTAGCAAAAACTTATTTATTATTTATTATTATTTCAGATTGGAACAATGATTCGAAAGGTTCTGGGTTCGAATTCTTTATCTGCCTTCACCTATCTGTGTAAACTTTACATGATCTCCCTGTGCCAGTGTGGGTTTCCTCCAGGTACTCTGGTTTACTTCCACAGCTAAAGAACATATTAGGTGAAGTTTCTTCTCTAAAATGCCCATAAATATGAATTGCTGTTTGTACTTAAGTTAGCTCTCCAATAGAACATCTTGTTCCATATTTCTTACCCAAACTCAGCTGGGATTGGTTCCAGCTTCCCATGTGACCCTGATGGGTAAGCTGTATAGATATTAGATTCATAATTTTTTTTTTTTAATTTAAAAAGTCTATAAACAATGGCTTAAGTCAAAGGATAATTTTAATAAAAATATTCAGAAGAATAAATGATTATGACTCCTACTGTAAACAAGTATTATTGCACTTGAAATATTGTGCCAAATATTTAAATATATGTGTCAGTCAGTCGTCTTCTCCCGCTTAATCACTACCCAAAGCTTGTGACCATAGGTGAGGGTACGAACATAAATCGACTGCTAAAGTGAGAACTTTGCTTTTTTATAATAATATTCAATTATATGGATTATTTTCATTAAATAAATCTTTAGACCATTTTTTTTTTTACATGCGATCTCAAGATGCTTTGAAAAGACCTGCACTGTGAGAAAATGTTAACTGCATGTCAGTGCAATAAATCTAACTTCTCTCTTGCAATTTTGGTGTCAAAGTTATTATGCTTAAGCGTAAGTCTGTATTTTCATTAGACATTGTTTTACAGGGTAAAAAAAAAACAAAAATCTACCATAACCATATTTTTGGATAATATTTATTTTTAAAAAAAGATCTGTTCCTTAACTGTAAGGGAAATTAAAATGCATGTACTTTAATATTGTTAGGGCTTGACAGGGGGAGAAGGATCCACACGCAGACAGAAGTGGTGGAGAGCACAAAGTTTAATAGATGAGCAAACAATCCAAAGTGGCAGGCAAACTCATGGTCAAAAAACAGGCAATGGTCAGAGATATCCAAAAAGTCAAAAACGGAGTATGAGGTAGAGGTATCCAAAAAATCACACAGACTAGCAAGAATGGTCAAGGAACAGGCAAGGGCAAAAACTACTAGGCAACAAATTTACAAACACTGGAAAGGCACAGGGGAAAACTGTGGCACGATCTGGCAATGCTTGTGGGGAAATGCTGGGCTTAAATAGGCAGATTAATATTGCAGGCAAGGAGACACAGGTGAGCACAATAATGAGGGTATGGAAAGCCAAAGGGGACAATCAAAACAAAAAAGTACATGATATCAAAAAACAAAAAAAAACTAACAAAAAAAACCTAACAGAAGTACTAACAAATATACTTTATAGTTACTTATACTCCCTCTGGCGTGCTACCCTGCACATTATCTACTCTGTATATTAAATCCTGATTGGCTTAGTGAGAAAGATGCTCTTGATATTATTCAGGGTACTAATATTCAAAAATAGATTATTTAAAGATAGATATAGATATTACTCAAAGAAAGTACTGGAGACAGATTTTTTTTAAATCCTACCACATTCTAACCTTATCTCATGGGGTAAAGAATGTGTTAAGGATTAAACGGAAGGCTTCTGTAAAAGTAGCATTAATGTATTTGTAAAGATTTGTGGGGAAAAAAGAAAAATGTGGGAACACAACACCACAAAGTTCAAATGGAAAAGAAAAGATACAGGACAAGGACAGTACAGGAATAGCTGTCTATAACTATTTTGACATAAATGATCAGAAATGAACTTGTTTTGTGGATGTAACTATAGACAGACCAAAAAAATCTGTCACTCTTTAATAAATGTAATAAATAGATAAATAAATAAATAGAGCCTGCTGTGGAAGTATGGACATGTTGTAGGAATATAATCTACTTTGGCTTGGTCACAGAAACTCTACTTAAGTGTCAATGTGACCAACATAAACTGAAGAATGAAAAGAGGGCACCTTGTTCAGCAGTGTGTCCTTTAACCTGCGGTTTTCAAAACCAGACACTTTTATTTCCACAGACATTTTATCAAATCTTTCACACAACAGCTGACAGCACCAGAGCTGAAGGTTAGTGTGCAAGCATGTCAACAGAGTTACACCAGACAGCTTTAATAAAGCTTTCAGTCACACCTAAACATAATCTACCCCACCATGTCCTTCACAGATCCCTGTTTCACAGAGAAATCTGTCCTTCACATCTTTGTTTCTCACAGATCCTTGTCCTTCACAGATCTATTTCTCACTGATCTTTTGTTCTCACAGATCCATGTTCTCACAGATCCCTGTCCAGAAATCCCTGTCCAGAAAGATTCTGGTCTTTCACCAATCTCTGTTTCGCATAGTTTTTTTTTCTTACGTCTTTTTCCTTCACAATTCTGTTTCTTACAGATCCCTGTTTCTCACTGATCCCCGTTTCACACAGATCTCCCCTTTAAAAAGTCCTGTTTTCACAGACCCCTACCTTCACACATATCCTTGTGTGCCTCAGTTCATGTTTCTCTCATATGCCTGTTTATAGCAGTCACACTTTTCTGAGATTCCTGTCCTATATTGATCACGGTTTCTCACAGATCCCTGCCCTTTAAAGATCACTGTTTCTCACAGAAACCTTGTCCTTTATAGATCTCTGTTTTTCAGAGAAACCTTGTCTTTTATAGATCACTATTTCGGACAGCTTCCTGTCCTTTATAGATCACTGTTTTTCAGATCCCTGTCCTTTATAGATCACTATTTCTCAGTGAAATCTTGTCCTTTATATATCACTGTTTCTCAGAGAAACCTTGTCTTTTATAGATCAGATTCAAAGTATAGAAATGTTGTTCTTTACAGAGCCCTATTTCTCACTTATCATTGTGTCTCTGCCTTATTTTCAAGCAATATATTCTTTTTATATGTAAAGTATATATATTATATACATAGCTCCAATACAGATTTTACACACAAACACACACACAAACACACGCAGACACACAAACACACACTTTTAACATTCTGAAATCAGAGATAATGACTCAGCAGGGGAAAAATGCATTTAAGCTAAAATGCAACACCAGCATATCTCTCTCTCTCTCTCTCTCTCTCTCTCTCTCTCTCTCTCTTTCTCTCTCTCTCTCTCTCTCTCTCTCTCTCTCAGTTCTCTATTTCTTCTTTTCTCTTTCTCTATTGTGCAGGACTAAAGTGAGCTTGGGTGACAGAATTTAATTTTCAAAAATTACAAAGCATTTCCAATAAAATAGACCTTTTTTGCACACATTACAGTCTGACATATAATGTATTCATTCTAATTGATAAGAGGCACACTTAGCACACCTTCATAATGCATGTGTCAGGTGAGTGTGCAAGTGTTTCACATTGTCAGTGTCTCGAGTGCTACATTTCACTCTTTAGTCTAGCTTCTTGCTAACAAGGCACACGTACCAAAATAAAAGTCTCTATTAGAAAGAAGGGGCAAATGATCTTAAGCTGAACTACCGCTGTGAGGTCTGATGCGAGCAACAAATCCAAGACACAATGCAAATTTTGTAATATCAACGGCTTTCATGTTTCTATATAACACTTTCGACAGGCATTACAGTATTTGTGTTTCTTGATGCATGTGGATGGATTTTGAGGTGTTTGGACTGGTATATTTGGGAACATTAGTGAGGTCAGGCACTGATGTCAGGTGAGAGTATCTGGTTCACAGTCAGTGTTCAAGTTCATTCAAAAGATGTTCAGTGGGGTTGAGGTCAGGGTTCTGTGCAAGCTACTCAATTACTTCCACACCAACCTTGACAAGCCAATTCTTCAATGGAGCTTCTTTGGAATTGTCCTACTGGAACAAGTTCAGGCATCTGATTTCCAGTGAAGGAAATATCCAAATTCTTCTTTATACAAAGTCGTTCTGTCTATTTGCTTCTGAAAACTTTTAAATCTAATGCCCCCAATGTTAATAGTGTCAGGGCCTAAGACAGGTGTCTTTGTTCTGTTACCTTTGCCACAAGGTTATGTTTTCACGTCTGTTTTTTGTCTAATTGTGTTCACTATATCTCAAAAAGTAATGCACATAATTAATCTAAAAAAATTACTTTTACAGTATGGCGTGGTCCCCCGGAAGAGCTGGAGGAAGTGGCTGGGTAGAGGGACATCTGGACCCCACTGCTTAGGCTGCTGACCCCGCAACCCAACCCCGGATTAAGCGGAACTAGATAAAAATTAAGTATGGTGTGGCACTAGTAATAAATATCATTTAATTTTGAAGGTGATCGATATATAGGGGGGAAAAAAATAAAAAAAATTATTGTACATGGGACAAAATGTTCATCACATGCCCACTAGGGGGCGACATTTCATTACAACTATGTCAAGCTATAAAAAGCAGTCTTAGTCAGATTTTTCAGGTTAATCAATGCACTTGTCACCAGCATCTATTTGTGCCTGGTGCAGGTACCTTGCTCTCTATGAGTGTCACTCTGGTTTATTATAGTTTGTGCATGTTTGACAAGAGGCTGGAGCACATCTCCTAAAAAGGGCATTAGCCCAAAACCTACCACACCAACCTGGCTGGCTTGTAATGTTTTACTGAGTCAGCATTGAGCAGCAGATAAGGATGCGGAACCTGCTGAGTGAGCATATGAACCTTACACTCTCATTACACCTCACAATATACTCCAGGTGTAGATCACCTAGCAGCACGCACCATCACACCAGCCCAATAAAAACACAATCACAAAGAAGGGCAGTAACATTAGTGTGTGTGTGTGTGTGTGTGTGTGTGTGTGTGTGTGTGTGTGTGTGTGTGTGTGTGTGTGTGAGAGAGAGAGAGA
>JBCNYH010000007.1:21928554-21941668 GCA_039654325.1 Tandanus tandanus | reverse complement strand
TATATATCAAAAAGTATAATATCTTTTATTATCAATGTACATGAAGATGTAATACCTGAATTAATGTATTAAAAAATATCGTACGTTTCAAGGTTTGCACATGGCCCCACTGAGCCATGTTAGAACAGAAGTTTGTTAGCTTGTGTTTGGTGTCAGTCTCCTAGCAACAGTGTTCTCATGACTTGAAAAGTAAGTGTAAACAATAAGCTCAGTCCAATCTGAGTGTGCCATGTCTGTCTACACACACTTCACACTCCTCTCATTATAATAATATAGGGGGTTAAAAAGTCAGGAATGATGAAACTTTAGGTAATGCTAACTTAAGATTTGTTTATATTTTATTACAAATAATGCAGTTGCTTAACTGGTAATGATTCATCAATAATGAATAAGTGAATAATAAGCTTAGAATAAGCTTCATGTTTAAAACATGTTGTCTTTAAGAAATAAATTATAATTGGAAAATAATCAATAATGGGATGGTGTGAGGCAGCCAGATGCTTCATTCCAATTCCCACCTGCTCACATCTTGATGAGTTTCTTCCCTTTTTTAACCACAGAAATATGGCAACTTTTTATTTTACTAAAGCCTGACATGTAGTACTTTTTTTTTTTTTTTAATCTATTTTTAATTATTCCAAGTCTTGGGCGAGGGAGTTTCTGTGTGGAGTTTGCATGTTCTCCCCATGCTTGCGTGGGTTTCCTCCCACAGTCATGCACATTAGGCTAACTGGCTGTTCCAAATTGCCCCTAGGTGTAAGTGTGAGTGTGAATAGTTGTGTGCGCGTGTGTGTGTGTGTGTGTGTGTGTGTGTGTGTGTGTGTGTGTGTGTTAGCCCTGCGAGGGTCTGGAGAGCTGTTCAGGGTGTACCCTGTCTTCGAAAGTGTCGGATGAGATAGGCTTCAGCCTCCCCACGACCCTAGTAGGAGTGAGCAGTTTGGTCAATGAGTTAGTTAGTGAGTGAGAGAGTTATTTTAGTAGTCGTGGAGCCTCCAGCAAACAACTTGGTTGTCATCAACACTTCTGACCAATTATGAATTCATGAATCATGAATTCAACAACAGTATAAAATGTATTAATGAAACTCATTTATTGATGAATTTATAAATAAATTAGGTGTTAAACCACCATTTAAAAAAAAAATAAATTCATCCCACAGCACTGCACAGATTCAATCTCCCTCAAGGTCGTGATAATGAGCTGGATGAGGTGTGATGAGAGATAATCCCGAATTTTTGCAAGATTGCGAGTTCCTTAGACTGGAGTTGAGCTTTCTTGCAAACCTTTCATAGTAAGGAATGAATGCATTTACAAATGTTTGTTAATATATGAACAAAGGTTTGAAAGCAATCTAAAGTTAGCAATCTAAAAAAGTTAATGATATACCACTTGCTGATAAATAGTTAATTATAAAACTTCCAAGTGTTGCACAACTTTGTGGGTTTATAAGAAGTCAATGTGTTTAATAAGGTCCAGGTGGAACAAAGTCAAATAAAACTTGATAAATTTGTAACAGTGAATAAGCTTCCTATGATTCCTATTACACACTGAATGTCAGATGAAGTGAGGCAGATGGCCGTTGGCATGCTGCAGGAGGGCATGGCATGTGCCACTGTTACTGGCCACCCTGGAGAAAACCTGCTCTGTTGGGTCCAGACTTTAGACGCGATTTAAGCAGATTGGATGAACAGATGAGCCCCTAAGACCTCGTCTTCATCTCCTGTCATTCAACCTTATACAGCATCTGTAACACCCTCTGGATCCCAGTGGGTGGACATATGACCTACCTACCAATGGCCAGCAACTATCAGACCTTTTTAGTTGATGAAAGAACCATCCTGCACATTAACACACTGGAGCTCTATGATAGAGATTCAGAAATACACTGGCCTCTGGGTTCCTTTAATCACTACTCAGCGCACTGTTCACTGTATAGTGCATAGTACCACTTTAGTTACACACATATATATAAGAACACAGTTAGGAATATCCTAAACAATCCAAATTCAATCCCACAAAGAAGTGCAATAGGTTAGAATTCTTTGAATGTGTGTTGTGTTTTATAGGGATTAAGAGTACACTCTCACTCTCTCACTCCCCCATTTACCAAACCACTTAATCCGACTATGGTCATGGGGAGGCTGAAGCCTATCTCAGCCGACACTAGACAAAGGCAGGGTAAACCGCGAACAGCTCACCAGACCATCTCATGGCCAATCATTCACGCTCACACATCCACACCTAGGGGCAATTTGGAACAGCCTAGTGTGCATGTCTTTGGACTGTAGGAGGAAACTGTAGAATCTGGAGGAAACCCATGCAAGCACAGTGAGTGTGCATGTCTTTGGACTTTGGGAGGAAACGAGAATCTGGAGGAAACCCACGCAAACACAGAGAGAACATGCAAACTCCACACAGAAATGCCCGAGCCTGGGACTCGAACCCATGACCTTCTTGCTGTGAGGCAGACATGCTAACATTAAAAAATACAGTTGAAATGTATACGCTATTATACACAATTTGGCCTCTGTGATTCTTCTTTTTATTCAAAAAAATTACTGTGATTCAGATTCTGCCTTATGATTTAAAATTAACAGATTAGCATCAGTATATAATTAAAAGTCAAAAATAAAGCAATAGCCTTATACTGTAAATAGAAGGAATAATTGTACAATTTAAAATAGCAACTAAACTAAACTGTGTGTGTGTGTGTGTGTGTGTGTGTGTGTGTGTGGTTGGGATGGGGGGGGGGGGTGTTTCCCATTAAAAAAACAAAGGCTGTTTTAGATTGCTTTCTTCATCTTTTTTGGCACAGCACTTTCTTGGATTTTTAAGATTTTAAAATCAGTGCTCGTGGCACATCGTGAATTTTTTAAGCATTATCCCAAATTTGTTAGATGGATAATAAGCAATTACTAAATGAGGCACAGAAAAGGAGGAGAATTATTCAGATTGAGACGGGTTTTGTCCACAGAGGCTGAAAGCTGAAGCGATAACACCGTCCGGGATCTGAATAATTCTCCATATCATACAAAAGTCGAATTTAATAATTAATTAAAATTCATTCAAAATATTTTCACGTCTCGAGGAAAGCGCATTGTAGTCTGTGTGAGTTAGCCGGATGTTCTGCATGCTAATCTAGTTTCCTCAGGAGAGGGAAGGAGAACGATAGACGTCAAATAAGATAGATAGGCTACGCCCTACTGACAGCGCTGTTGAGAGTTGGAACTCGGTGCCACCACCTTAAGCATGGCTTACAAGAGAACAAATAGTGAGAAAATAAAACGTCAGCTCAGGGTCGCAGTAAATTGTACTAATTCACTAACCAAGATAGCAGGCAGGCAGAGCTGTCTGCCATTTGGCATAGTCTGTCTATCTTTTACGACATCTATAAGAAGAAACATTGGCACGTGCCAATCGTGCAAAAATCGTTCAACTTATCGGATATCAATAAGTCAGCTCATAAAAGACTACCAAGAATTAGCTGGTGGCTTTCCATCAATCAGAAACAAGAAAATATTTGAAAGAATGATAATGTCTATTAGGACATGCTACACTGGAATGGTCTGGCAAGCTGTTCAGGGTGTGCCTCGTCTTCACCCAGTGATGGCTGCGATGGGCTCCAGCCTCCCCATGGCCCAAACGGGCTTGAGCAGTTCAGCAAATAAGTGGGTGAGTGAGAGTCTGTTTGTTCTATGATTCTAATTTAAAGTTGTTTTTTGCATGACAAATCAGATGTAGACTTATTGGTTCTATGATTCAGATTCAAATTGAATCTCATCGGTCTCATAATTCACAATTAGAAAGAGGATTTCTGGTTAAATGATTACGCTTCAGACGCTTATCAAGTCCCCGGTTCACATTCAGAGGTTTATTTTGCATGTGTGGTTCAGATTCACAAAGGCTCGTTGGCTCCATAATTTAGAGTCAGACACGCAAAATCACAGTAATTGTATTGTAATAATAAATATATGGTTCAGCAGATTTATTCTGATATGATTACGTAAGCTTTTCACACAAACTACTGAAGAATTGACTGAAGGCTAACTCATAGATAGTTTAACTTATGCAGTGAAATTGTTGGGATTTGTTTTCACAATGTAAGTACATGTCTCAGAGATATTGCATGTCAGTACAAGTTTATATTTCTATTTGTCTTATAAACAGTGCTGGTCTTGTTATAAAATTTCTTATTAGCCCTAACCACTTACCAGGCTCTCTCTCTCTCTCTCTCTCTCTCTCTCTCTCTCTCTCTCTCTCTCTCTCTCTTTCTCTCTCTGTCTCATACAGAGGTAGAAAAAGCAGAAAATCAATGGTGGAACTGAACCAAAGGTATGATAGATTTACAAGAAATCTCTGTTTCTGTGTCTCACTGGCTGAAATTTAATCATTTGATACAAGTGCATAATTAAATACAGCAAAGGAAGTCAGCAGAGGTATAGAAATTGAGTGGTTAAATGTTGGACTGTTAAATGTTGGATCAAAAATCACACTAGTGTTCTACATAATAAACAGACTGTTCCTGTGTGTGGACTTCACAGCCCTGATCACCAACATTCTTCCTTTACCAAAGCAAGCATGAAATCTCGAGGGGGGAAAACTAACACTTGTTGATGTAGACACTTTTCTTATAAGATATATACATCTAAAAGGCCCTCATCGCTCATGGGGAAAAGGGAAAGAAATGTATGGTTAAAAACACACACTTACTCACAAAGAGACTCCTGAAATACACTGCAAGAATTGTGAGTGAGTTTAAAGTTTCCTTTAATGCAATATAAAATATAACCTAGGCAAACTTTCATTCATAAGAGGAAAAAATATCAGAGCTCTTTAAAACTACAGAATAATAATGACAAAAATTTAATGTAACGGTCAAATTCCAGATATTAAAGGAAGGTCAGATGCATTCGAACTTTCAGATTCCGGGTACCATTTGGAGTAATTTATTTCTTTAGTAAAGCATGAGAGATATTAACAGATGACCTTGTAAAGATAAGAGGCAGTTTTCCTCTTCCACAGGTTTATCATAGTAAGTTTAAATATCACTGAGAACTGTGAAGCTGTCGTGCCATTTTATCTATAACCCAGCAGCGTAGAGAAGCTCTCTTGATTCCTGATGAAGCCACTTCTAAGTGAAATCTAAGTACTTTCATTTGCCCCGCCATATATTATTGATGGCCTCAGTTCATACAGCAAATCACTATCAGCAAGTGAAGCCGACAGCTGTAGATTTTTAATAGAAATCATTTTTTGAAAATCAGAATCAATTGGTTAATTCAAAGCTACACCAATATGTGGATGCTTTTCCAATAGCAACACATCGCAGCATGGGCAACATGTACAGTGTCACGTAGTGACTAAGGCTGGAGATGGTCTTAATGCATATGTTGATAAAAGGGTTTAATGATGCAAACCAGGCTGACAATTCCAAAACACAGTTCAAGTTCATAAACATGGGACAGGCAGAGATCAAACGATCAGACAGACAGCACCTCAAAGATTACTCAAACTCAGAGTAGCCAAGGCTAGCAGAGGTCATACACAGGAACACATTGGTTGGGAGTGGTGCAAGGGTTGCTGGGAAATGTAGTGAGTCGAGAGAGCTGCAGAAATAGTCTGTGGATGTGACATATAGTATGTGGATGTGACCTCTTAATCAAATGAATAATGACTATTGCTATTAATTCTGTGTAGCTGATATTATATCTTTTAAAATACACTTTATCTGGAGAGGTGTGGATGGATGTAACTGCTCATTTTAAACAGCAGTGATCTGTAAAAAGGACACCGGTAAAAAAAAAAAGTATCTATTGTTTAGAAGGTCAGTTGCGTAGATACTGTTCTTAATCTGTAGTGCAATTTATCAGAAAACCCAGTTAATACACTGAACTCAAGGTAGGTTTACTGAAGTGAAATCAGTGACATCCAATATTGTTGCTGTCTGGTCTGCTGTCTGAAACCTTTCATCATTTTTATTTTATTTATTCATTTATTTTTATAAAGCAGTGCTATTGGTTAGCCTTTACATCTGTGTGTGGGTTCTCAACTATGTACCCAACGAAGTGTGTTTTTTTTTTTTTTTTTTTTTTTAAAAAGCTTGTGAATAAACATCATAACTCCTCTGGATCAAAATCTCATAATTCCACCTCGCCTCCATCTGAATACCCAGCAGGAGCAGGCAGTCGTTTGGAGTCTCTGGTCGTTTAATGCGCAAGAGTTGCAATGCAAGGCTAAATAAAGAGCTGGATGTTTGAAAAAGTATGTGCCCTTTTTTTACTTTATTTTTTTAAACTCTAGAAATACTAAGTACATACATGGTAATGTTTTTATGGTTTTAAGTTTTGGAGACATATAGGAACAAAAAAAGTACAGGCAAACCATGCAGGTTGGAGTATAGTTTTGCAGTCTCGTCTTCAATAGCCTATTCATAGCACTTCTCCTTTTAAGATAAGAGATTTTGGCCCAATGTATTCATTAAGAGGAAAAACTGAGCACATACATGACTTAAATTGAGGGTGTAACCTGATAACATCATGTGACACACTTAATTTCTCAGATGCTGTCATTCTAATCAGTGATGGATAAATCATATATCTAGACGTTCGCTTGTCAAAACTGGCAACCTCATTGGAGCTTTATTCTGGTAAAATATTAATAAAGTAATGACACATGCAAGTATCTGACGATATATATGACTGTAATATCAACTTTGAGAATGAGGTGTTCGGCAATGAGATCTATAATTTACGTGGGATTACTAGTTCTATAAGGGACATGGTATCATGTAAAACAATTGCCTCATGCTGTTCCTGAAAATTTGAAAATTCCAAAATAACTTTCCCACCTCCCATCCCAAGCATCCTCAGTAGCACTGAGATACAGGGGCATTACAGCAATAACACCTGCTGTCATGGTACTAAAACCATTTTTGTGACAAGGCAATGTAATAAGGCTGGAAGTGTCCTTATGAGAGGAACCAAATAAGGAATACAGGAAACTTGGCGAGCAACTCAGATATACTTTTTTCTGTTGGGTACCAGAAGCCTTAAAGTGTGCCTGGATTATTATATACCTTTTAGAGTTACATCTAATGGTTACACAAGTTAGCTTTTGTTATCCCCAATCTTAGCAGTCACTCCCTCAACAGGTCGGTTCAGTCACTAAGACCAAAACATTCGGTTTGCCATGTGACAAAAAAGTCAGGAAGGTGAACTACTCTGTCCTGAAGGCTCTCTCATGACAGAACATTCCCATATATGTATGTTAAATAAATGCCTCCTAGTAGTAATCATGACACAACATCACTCAAACACTCACTCCCTCAATTACCAAACCGCTTATTCTTACTAGGATCGGAGAGAGGCTGGAGCCCATCCCTGGGCGAAGACAGGTTCACCCTGAGCAGCTTGCCAGACCTTCACAGGGCCAACACAGAACCTACAATCCACACTCTCACTCATACCTGGGGCAAATTGGAAAAGCCTAATGTGCATGTATTTGGACTGTGGGAGGAAACTGCAGGAGACCTCAGGAAACACCCAGAGGAAACCCTCGCAAACATGCAGAGAACATGTAAACTCCACACAGAAACGACCAAGCTTGGGACTTGAACCCAGGACCTTCTTGCTGTTATGTGCTCACCACTATGCCACCGTGTCACCCTCCCATAAATGTATTCTAAATAAATGTCTCCTAGTAGAAAACATGTCAGCATATCAATACATTTTTGTAATATTAGTATGTTTTTTTCTATCCATTATTTGCCTTTATGTGGATCATCCATTATGCAGATTTCTTTGTACAGGCTATAAGAAATTTTAATAGCTTTTCTTAAAGGACATGAATCAAGAACAAGTGATTCACTTACTCACTCACTCATTTGCCAAACGCTTAATCCTATTAGGGTCGCAGGGAGGCTGGAGCCTATCTCTGCCGAATCTGGGCAAAGGCAGATAAACCCTGAACAGCTCGCCAGACCATCACAGGGTCCACATTTGATTCCAGAATCCAAAAGCACTGATTAGCAGTAACTGATTAGCAGATTTCCTTCTAGCATGATGTAAGTGTCTTGTTTTATATTCAGATAATAATTACTCTACACTTCTCTGTATTTTCACATCAAAGGTTATTCAGCTTCTGGATCTTTCTGATAACAGCAAAGCGTGTTCGTTATTAAAATTGAAAAGAACATCCAACAAATGCAATCTGAAAATGTCAGAGTCCCTTCCTTCCTCCCTCTCCTGCTCTGTCTTTGTGTGTGCGTGTCTCTCTCCTTACCACTATCTCCACATTTTTTGTTCATTCCAGTCGTATGTACAGCAGCGTGTATGAAAGGACAGACATGAGGTGATCGCTGGCCTTCTGTGTGCTTTATCGTGTCTGTCAGCAAGGAATGAGGACAGAGCCGGGTGTCTTCCAGACAACACATATTTTACCACGATCAAGGTCTCGCACACAGCCAGATGCTGGGTCCTACCATTTTCTATTCTCTCCTTTTACAGAAGAGTCAGATGAGCAGGACTGGATAAAGTAATGTCTGCCAAGTAATGTCTGTTGTCTGTCTGTGTGTGTTTGTGTGTGTGTGTGTGTGTGTGTGTGTTTGCATAAGTGTATGTAATATCTAACAGGAGGCTGGGTTTTGTTAGGGAATGAACAGCTTTGGCACTGAATAAAGGAAATGGAACAAAAAAAAGCAAAGCTGAAATGAAGTAGACAGAGACTAAAGTATATACAGCAAGCGCATTGTTGCAGAGGATGCTGCTCATTTATCAGCACACACATACTCATACACACACATACATTCACACTCATGCTCTCACACACACACACACACACACACACACACACACACACACACACACACACACACACACACACACACACACACACTTTTTTCTATCCTTATGAAGACCCTCTACTGACTTGTCAGGCTATACGATAAACCAAATAAGTTTCCCTTCATTCACCACAACTTACACTTCATTATTAAAGAAAAAGTACAATGACTTAAAAATTAAAAAAGGGCATTTTTTTGTTTATTTGCAGAGTTAAAGAAGATGAAGCATATATAATTGATAATAATAATTATTTATATTATTGTTATTATTCATTCATTCATTTTCTAAGCTGCTTAATCCGAATTAGGGTCGCGGGGAGGCTGGTGCCCATCTCTGGTCAAGGGTGGGGTACACCCTGGACAGTTTGCCAGACCATCGCAGGGCCAACACACACACGCACAACCATTTGCACTCACACTTCACACCTAGGGGCAATTTGGAACAGCCAATTAGCCTGCTGTGCATGTTTTTGGACCATAGGAGGAAACTGGAGTACTCAGAGGAAACCCATACAAGCACAGGGAGGACATGCAAACTCCACACAGAAACGCTTAAGCCTGGGAATCAAACCCAGGCCTACTTGCTTTGAGGAGGATGTGCTAACCACTGCGCCACCGTGTTGCTCTAGTATTATTATTATTATTATTATTATTATTATTATTACTATAAATGTCTTCGCCGCTAATAAAAACCGTGTCAGTGCAGACGAGACAAATGTCCCCACAAGGACAAAACTGTCAGTTTTCATATTCCTGTGTGGACATTTTCCTGGAGAAAATGATAATGAACTCACATTCACATTCACATCTATGGACAAGTTTGAGAAGCTAGTTGACCTAATGTGCATGTCCTATGACTGTGGGAGGAAACTAGCATACCCAGAAAAAAAACCTTGCAAGCGAAGGGAAACTGCTTGCAGAAAGGACCATGTCAGCTGCAAGATTCAAACCAAGAAACTTCTCACTGTGAGGTGACAGCACCTTTATGGCACCTTTATCCTTGATTAGGGTTGCAGGGAGGCTAGAGCCTATTTCAGCAAAAAGACGGGGTACACCCTGAAGAGCTTGCCAGTTCGTAACAGAGCCAAAACACATACACACCCATTCACATTCTCACACACCTTAAATCTTACATTCACACCTAAGGGCAATTTGGATCTGACTATAGGAGGAAACCACAGTACCCGGAGGAAATGCCTTCACCAATCCTGGGACTCGAACCAGGGGCCTTCTTGCTTTGAGGTAGATGTACCAAGCAGAGCACCTGAGAATCCTTATGCAGACAGTACCTAAGATTAGGATAAAACCGACCACCCTGGAGCTGTGAGGTGGCAACATTGTGCTACTGTGCATTTCACATTAATAGTCCTAAATTATGCAATAACCCGAACAGTACTCCTGAGATCCCAACGAGGTTTAAAACATCTTGTATTATGTGGGTGTCTACAGAAACACATACTTCCGTCAAGTCTAATCAAGCCAATTGATCCTGAGTCAATCCATCACATGATCCATTACCTCCCTCTCACTCCCAAAACCTACGCTAAAAATAGACACCAAATATAAACCTCACTTCAGTGTCTCGTATCATTCCGAGGGAATCATTATTTATGTTACCAAGCCTTTACTGTGTATTCTGGCTTCCACTCTGTTTGTTTAGCTTATCAAGTTTGTTTTGTCTATCCTAGTATGTTTGTTAATTGTCTGTTGTTGATGATTCATGTCTGTCTTCACCCTTTGTCTTCGTCTGCTTTTCCAATAAAAACACCTGTCTGTGCCACACACACACACACACACACACACACACACACACACACACACACTATAGATACTAAATGATTTTTAAAAGGCTGTGTGACAGGAATTTGGCCACAGAAGTATAGCCAGTATGAAAACTTACACTTTCCTAAGTGCATTTTTTAAACTAACTCTTATTGCCATAATTTTCACTTTTCAGCACATCCCTTCATTGCCCTGCAATGCCATTCTTCTTTTCTCCATCTCTCGCTTCCCTTGTCCCACTTAAGTCTCTGAATTGAATACATACCCTGAACTGAGCAGTTGCTCTCTCTCTCTCTCTCTCTCTCTCTCTCTCTCTCTTCTCCCTCTGTACATTTTCAAATATGCACTCAATGCTTTTGCTCGCTTTCTGACATTTCAACCAGGGTTCATTCAAGCAGGTGTCACTAACCACAGCATCAAATTCTCAATCTGACCAGCTCACTCATCTCCCTCCCTCCTGCATGATTCATGAACCTCTCTCTCTCTCTTTCTTTCCCCACTGTATCGTTTGGTGGAGAAGCAGCTGCCGTTTTTAACCAATAAATAAATAAATAAATAACCTACAGTGTGAACAAGAGAAAGGGAAATCAAAAGTGTCACTCTCATGTGTTATTGACTGGGACTGGAACTTTGATAATAAATAGGATGTTACAATCCAGGCATGGTAGTGCCAAGCATCAGATGAGAACCAGAACACTATCACTGAGAGAGGAGAGAGAAAGGGAGGGAGTGAGAGAGAATGAGGGAGGGAGAGAGAGAGAGAGATAGAAAGAAAGAGACAGAGAGAAAGCAAGAGACCGAGAGAAAGAGTGAGAGAGAGAAGAATAACGGTGAATGTATGCATAAATCATCAGGACGATCCCATTTCTCAGAGCTGATCAAACAGGAACAATTTTGGATAACAGTATGGATTTAGGCTGCCTCAAATCCATGTGAAGTGCTTACAGCAGCATTAGTAGCCTCATTGGGTTTTAAGAAGACAGTTTTGATGAGGTTGTGTGCTCCCCCATCATTTGCTGATCACCGTCCAGTTCACTCCAATCTTCATGATGATTAAAATGCAGAGGACGAACAGATGCCTCCAAATATCCAGTTAAAATCAAACCTGCATGTTTACTAGATTATATCCCTGGTCATAATGTCCATAATGCATGATAAGTACTTGAGATTCATAATAAATATTATTTATTACAACATGACATATAATACCACAGAATTTGTTTATATAGTTTATATAATGCCACAGCCATCCATGTTCAAATTTCAGGAAAGAAAAGGAGGAGAGATGGCATACAATCTCTCCCCTAGATATCACAGTGACACTAGCCAATTGTATTCATCTGTGAGAACATGTATGTGGAAGAGGGTGGATAGCACTTTCCCCAGAGAGTGTTTCATTGCCCTGTGACCCCACATAATGAGCAATTGACAGCTGTTGCATGGAAATTAAAGACAAAATGAGGATGAATCGATAAATAAATAGCATGATGGGAAGCATGATGGTGTAGTGGTTAGCATGTCTGGCTCACAGCAAGAATGTCCCTGCTTTGATTCCCGGGCTCAGGTGTTTCTGTGTAGAGTGTGCATGTTGTCCCCGTGCCTGTGTGGGCTTTCTCCAGGTACTCCAGTTTCCTCCCATGGTCCAAAGACAAGCACATTAGGTTAACTGGGTGTTTCAAATTGCCATTAGGTGTGAGTGTAAGTGTAAATGTTTGCGTGTGTGTTAGCCCTGCGATGGTCTGGCGAACTGCTCAGGTTGTACTACGCATTCGTCCAGTGTTGGCTGAGATAGAGTCTATCCTCCCTACCACCCTAGTAGTAGGATTAAGTGTTTCAACAAATGAGTGAGTGAATGCTGTAAATCTAAACACAAATAAAGTCATGTTTTGTTTTCCACTTCCTCAGTCCCGACTCATATCAAGCAAAAGCTGAACTATTTATCTGTCAAATGCACCATGTCCTGATTTCTTTCATAATGTCTTCAAAAATACAGTAAAAAGCTACAAAGATTAGCTCTGTCCCCCAGTGCAGCTAACTGGGTTATCAAATGCCGGCCATGTCTCTCACTGTCTGTGGTGAGAGGCATGTAAAAGAACCATTGCTGATTTTCATCAAGAGTATGCTGCATTGCCGTCAGCGTTTTTTTGACCTGCTATGGCATGGCGAGCTGTCCACAGTGTACTCTGCCATCGCCCAGAGTCGGCTGAGATGGGCGCCAGCCTCACAGCGACCCTAATTAGGATTAAGCGGTTCAGAAAATGAATGAATGAAAGAGATTAGCTCTGTTAGAGACTACTGCCCCATGAACATCATTTAGGTAGTATCAGTGATATAAAAAACCCTGGAAAGCACTCACATCAACAAAAGAAGAAGCTCCTGAGGCAGTGTAGGACCCATGCTGCTTGGGGGAACTGATTGGTACAAAACGTTCCCCAGCAGGCAGTTTATTCTTCACAACAGTGCTACACAGTAAGACAAGGACTATACAAGATA
>JBCNYH010000007.1:21809281-21824207 GCA_039654325.1 Tandanus tandanus | reverse complement strand
AGAGAGAGAGAGAGAGAGAGAGAGAGAGAGAGAGAGAGAGAGAGAGAGAGAGAGAGAGAGAAAGAGAGAGGGAGAGAGAGACAGATAGACATAGACAGAAAGAGAAAGAAATTGTGATTTTAATGAATTCTAAGCTTCATTAATAAATACTGCACAGGAATGGCATAATCTGATTGGTTTGCTATCTGGGGATTATAGAAATTATCCCGAGGGAATGATGCTTGAATCAAAATGACAGACACTCATGGTTTGATACAATCACTTGGAGCAGACAGCGTCATCATTGTTTCGCTTTAAAACTGGGGGAAATATTTGGGTGCATTAAAGCACCCAAGTCTAAGAAAAACACTTGAGGTATCCTTTTTATTCAACTGAAACAACACAATTTTTTTTTTTTTTAATTACCCGACCAATTTCCTTTAAAGAGACGCTGTTAAAGCTGCACAGTGCTTAGCTCTCCTCGTAGAGAGTGTTAAAAATCTGTCCAAAAAAATAAATAAACAAATAAAATTTTAAATCAACTAGAAAAATCGCGATTAACTTTGCTTAATGTTTCCATCGGCGGCACAGTGGCACAGTGGTTAAGATGTCCACCTCACAGCCTCACAGCAAGAACATTCTGTATTCGAGTCCCGGGATTGGGCGTTTCAGTGTTTCTGGTTTCCTCCAGGTACTGCAGTTTCCTCCCACATTCCAAAGGCATGCACATTAGGCCAATTGGCTGTTCCTAATTGCCCCTAGGTGTGGCTGTGAGTGTGAATGGTTGTGTTGTGTTGGCCTTGCAATGGTCTGGCGAGCTGTTCTGTTCTTGCAATGGTCTGGCGAGTTTGCCCTGCCTTCGCCTACTGTCAGCTGTGATAGGCTTCAGTCTCCCCACGGCCCTAGTAGGATTAAGCAGTTTGGCAAATGAGTGAGAGAGAGTGAGTGAGTAATGTTTCTGTGTAGTATACAGCCTGCTAAAACACGTATTCACCTCTGGCTTAGGGGATGTTGTCATTCTGTTTCAGGGACTAGCAATAGCAAACTAAACCCAGCTTCCTGTCAGTTAAAAGAAAATCTCTGGAGCAGAGGATATTTCTTATATTCACAATGAAGGACACTCAAGTCTTCGATTTATCGTCCTCCACACGTTCGCAACACATGATCATAACACCGGACGAAAAGAAAACACAAGGACGACTAAAAGAATGTCAAGCTGTAATGTAGTGCAAGACAAGAGAACAGGTGTGGAGAAAGGAGAACATGTTCATCACCTGAGAATATTAATAACTCACTGTCAGGTTGTAAATAGCTTCCTAACAAGGAGAATGTGTATACAGAGCATCATGTTACTCATGATCTGAGTTTAACTCCACATTAATCACTATTAATCACACTCATCAATCACCACAATCTCACTCACTCATTTGCCAAACCACTTAATCTTACTATTAGGGTAGCAGGGAGGCTGGAGCCTATCTTAGCCAGCACTGGGCGAAGGCAAGGTACACCCTGAACAGCTTGCCAGACCATCGCAGGACCAACATATAAAACTATTCACACTTACAACTAGGGGCGATTTTGAAACAGCTAATCAGCCTAATGTGCATGTCTTCGGACTGTGGGAGGAAACCAGAGTATCCAGAGGAAACCCATGCAAGCAAAGGAGAACATACAAACTCCACCCAGAAACCCAGGACCTTCGTGAAGTGAACCGGACGTGCGAATCACTACACTACCGAGCTGCCCCTAGATTAATCAGTAAATGTAAAACCTGTGTAAGGAACTGATGGAAGCTTTTCCCACAAAGAGCTGAGGGGAGCAACGATGAGTGTGTGCGTGCGTTAGATGTCAACAGCTTTAGCAAAAAACATCTGATAGCCTTTCATAACAAATGTGAGAAATGACACGTATCTCAGATGACACACATCTGTACGTGTACTTCACACTTTTCATTTTTATCACTTATCACTTCAGTGTACAATACGCTACAGGGAATAGTTTAGCATTAGCAATCTGACAATTTCACAATCTAAAAAAGATTTTTTAGCTTCAGAACTGTAAATAGTGGCAAGAAAAAAATCCCAGCAGGCAGAATTTTACAACCAAAACATTAGAGTATGTCAGTAGACGGGACAGCTCCATGCTAACAGGATCATATTTTTAAGTACTGCAACTCTAAGTAATAATTAGCATCTCATCCATTATTTATTGATGTAAGACACCATAACCTGCTTCTCTATCTGTTATATTTGTTCCCAAGAACAAGATTTGCGAAGTCACGGATCATAGTTGTCCCTAGATATAGTATATATCAAATACAAAGTAATATAACAAAAATAAATCAAAACATCTTTCACATCATGTGCCTTTTTTACCCATGAATTGGATTTTCGATCAGGTGAATTTTAGCTGCTGCTTTGCCTGAGAAACAGGGAATCATTGGAGGCAGCCATGGCCTAATGGTTAGAGAAGCGGCTTTGGGACAGCAAGATTGCTGGTTCAATTCCCGAAACAGTAGGAAAAATGTGTGGCAGTGGGGGGAGTCAGCAGCATCTTCCCTTCCTCCACCTTCATGGCTGAAGTGCCCTTGAGCAAGGCACCCAACCCCCAACTACTCTCCGGGCGCTGCAATGGGTGGCAGCCCACTGCTCCAAGTGTGTGTGTTCTCACTGTTTACGTATGTGTGTGTGTGTGTGTGTGTGTGTGTGCTCACACTGGATGAGTAAAATGCAGAGGTTAAACTTACTGTGCAGGATTTATACAGTATATCAAAAAAAATGTTCAGGTCATATTGTGTGGGGTTAAAAATGTAATTCTATGACTACACTGTCAATAATGGCACTTGTACAATTAATAAACTAATTAACAAGATCACTGTGCTCCAGCTGAAAGTTCAGAAAAAATTTAATTCTCAGTTTTATATGTGATGAAATTATAGCGAACAACACACAGTAGAGTTTAAAACTTTAAATTACAGGTATGTGTTGTAATTCAGACTTCGCTGAGCAGCAGTCTGACTGATTCGCTCGGACCTAGCTCTTTTCATAATGATAGATCAGTAAGTGCATCCTCTTAGCAAAGGATATTAAGCTGACTAATTACTCCTTTTACATGTTCTGAATAGAGGATAGGAGACACGCACACATGCACAATGCCGTGTAATTACTCTAAACTAAATTAAACAGGTAGTGATTTACGACAACGCTTCTGTATGAGGGCGTAAGGGGTAATGAACGAGAAAACGAGCCTTAGGTTATGTAACAAAGAAACACAAAAGCTCAAATTATATCGTAGTGCAAATGAGATTTAATGGAAAGTTCATAGAAAGTTGAAAAAGAAATGATGATATGGTTAGATTTTGTTGGATTTCCTTCAAGGTTCTTTGGTCAATAAATGTCATGAAACCAACCTGTTGATAATTCGAGCAGAGGGTAAAGAGTGTTTGTAATTTCAGAGCTCAGCAAGCCAAGAGAATTACGAGAGCAGTTATGCACTAATTCACCTGCACACAAAATGAAAGGCCTTTATAACTGACATTAATGAATGAAAATGGGGTTTGAAAAGGTTAAAAAATCACCTAAAAAGAAAATAGCAATCGCTAAAGTTGGTATATAACTAATGTATCTAAGTATCTAGTATCTCAAAAAATGTTGCTAAACAGTTCACAAACAGGTTTTTCTTGCCGCAAAGATATTTTGTACAATTTATTTTTCCACCAACATTTCAAAACATTTGCAGAACAGTTGTAAGTGTTTGCAAATGGTTGTAACATCGGTTGCTAAAGTTTTTTTTGTGGATTTTCCCCCATTTTTCTCCCTAATTTTAGTCGTATCCAATTCCCACCTATCAACTTTTGCCTTCCCTATCACATGACCACCACCGACCAGGGAGGGGCGTAAGCAAGCACATGTCCCCTCCATGACATGCGATGCTACCACTCGCCTTTTTTCGAACTGCTGCGCATGCGTATTAGGGGTGGCCTAACACACTCGGAGGGAAAGCGCTATCCGCCCCCTCGTACGAATGAACTCACAGATGCCCATGATTGGATGGTGATCGCTGTGAGTGACAGGAAAGTGAGCGTATGCCATCCCTCCCTCCCGTGAGAGCTCGGCCAATTAGCTCCCATGGACTCCCGGTCGCTAAAGTTATTTTTAGTTCTCCTGCTGAGTTAAGCTCACCTTTTTTTATTGGGTTGGGTCCATCAGCCATTCTTTTTCTCCTTCTTTTTCTTCCTCTTCTTTCCTTGTCGTTGGCCAGACAAAACAATTGTTCCTCAAGGATCCTCAAATATTTCCATATTCTGTAAGCCCATCTATCTTTTTATAGGGTTGGGTGGTTCATTTCCAAGGTTGGCCTGACAATTGCCTGGTATTTTACCATAAATTGGCAAAAGGTCCTAAACAGTGGCAAAAGAGTGCCAAACACTGTCGCTAGCATTTGCTACCAGTTGCTAAAGTGGGGCAACTGTCTATTACAAACACTTCCGCAAACATTCAAGCAAATGTTTCTAAATGTCGCTAAAAGTCTCTAAATGTTGCAAAATGACAGAGGCGAACCCTGATTTTTGTCAACAAAATATTTCGCTAGTCGCCGCTCTGTGAGATACAGACTTAAAAACTAAGCTCTTCCTGAAAGGGCCCTTGGGCTCTCAATCGCCTGGTTTCCTTAATAGCTTCAGACGAGAGTCATTTTTTAATTTGTAAGGTGAACTCTCTAAATATGCAAGTGGGAGTAGATTTGTCCTTTTCTTCATTTTTTTTCCTTTACCTCAATCCAGGAGAAAAAAAAAATCTCGAGCTCTTTCGTTTGACATTACATACAAAACACAGTCCGGAAAAAGCAATTGTACTGGAGCCTATATAGATTGAGAGAGTATTTATTTGTCCCTGAAGTGAGAACAAAAACCCACACATGTATTTGTGAATAATGTATGAGCATCTGTGATAAACAACTAAACATCTCCAAAGGTTTAATAGCTGGCCATTGTAAAATGTTAGAAATGTTCGTGAGTATGGTATTTTGTGGGAAACATGGGAAGTTATAACAAAGATTCCAACATATTTATGGTTAAGGTTATAAAGTTTAATTACAGGAAATAGAACAAACACGGGAACAGCCCACTGTCTTTTTTTCATAAATTAAGGTATATGAGACTGTTGCACAACGCATATACAGTATCTGCTTACAGCTTTGCATTTTTGAAAAGAAAGCATGCGACTAAAAGCCACATAAAGTCACTTCATGCAGCAGAACTAAAGATGTTCCCATCAGTAATAGACCACGGAGACCCAGAACAAGGCCACTTCACTTTATTGACACAAAATGTTCATCAACAAGTTTTTCTATGAGAAAAATTAAATGAAAACTAAATTAATTCAACCTTGTGCTGAAATCTAAGGCACACTGTAATAAAACTTTTTTGAGTAAATAAAAAATGAAACCTTTTCCTTCATCACTGAGTCGTTGTCAATGCAAAAAAATGATACAAGATCAATAATTTGGATTGTGCATTATTATATCGGGGCGGCACGGTGGTGTAGTGGTTAGCATATCCGCCTCACAGCAAGAAGGACTGGGTTTGATTCCCGGGCTTGGGCATTTCTGTGTGGAGTTTGCATTTTGCCCCTGTGCTTGTGTGGGTTTCTTTTGGGTACTCTGGTTTCCTCCTACAGTCCAAAAACATGCACAGTAGGCTAATTGGCTGTTCGAAATCGTCCTTAGGTGTGAGTGTCAATAGTTGTATGTGTGTTGGTCCTGTAATGGCCTGGTGAGCTGTTCAGGGTGTACCCCGCCATCGCCCAGAGTCTGCTGAGATGGGCACCAGCCTCCAAGCGACCCTAATTAGGATTAAGCGGCTTAGAAGATGAATGAATGAATAAATGAATGTAACCACTGATCATTTTTATATAAAAGTTGGATCTGTTGGATCTGAATCTGGCAGTACTGATTTTCATTAAGTCAGATATAAAAAGCGCATTGTAAAGCATTACAAGCATGCCCAAGTCGTTCAATCATTTAGGAGCGAGTCCACTGGGATTTGTAAATCTCCCTTGATTAAAGGAATAAAGCATGTTATTTTATGAGAATTCAATATTAATTCGACTTCTCCTGCCTCCCATGAGCTCTGGGCTCAAAGAAACTTAACGATCATTGACCTAGGAACATTTATTATGCCTTAATATACGACATAATAGGGATTGATGTTAACATCTTGTCAGTTAAATGACTGTCAACAACCAATTTGTTATTGATCAGATAATAAAGAAAAGTCAGGGCTTGTATTCAGATGGAATGAACTAGTAGTGTAGAGCAGTGTAGTGATATTGAGATGAAAATCTACACTGGTTCTTTGGCAGTTGTTTTTGAAAATGTGACTCCAGTGTGCACACCATTGTGCATTCTTAAAAGTGTAAACAGATGCTAGATTCATGTCACAGTCTCACTCATCTCATTTCATTTGCCCAGCAGCTTAATCCTTCTGTGGGGCCAATGGTGTAGTGGTTAGAGTGCTGGGCTCATGATCAAGAAGTCGTGGGTTAGAATCCCCATTACCCCACGGGACACTATGCTGCAAGTGTGCCTCTGTCCACCCAGCAGTATAAATGGGTACCAGTAGCGTCCCATCCAGGAGGGAAACCTACGGAAACCGGTCTGATGAGCCAGTAGGCTCAGGTGTAAAACTAAAACCCAACTTAATCCTTCTAGGGTCTTTAGGGGGCAAACACACTATGCAAAGGTGGGGCACACTCTGAACCATCGAAGGCTACACACAGAACCATTCACACTTGAGTCAATTAGTGTGCATGTCTTTGGACTACAGGAGGAAACCAGAGTACCCAGAGGAAACCCATGCAAGCACAGGGAGAACATGCAAACTCTACACTGAAACTCCTGATCCGGGAATCGAACCAGGACCTTCTTGCTATGAGGTGGATGTGCTAACCACTACACCACCCCACTGTGCTCATATCAGAGTGAAATGTTTTAAATCACAAAGCAAGAAAAAGCTGCGATAGTTATTATCACAGTTAGTGAGTACTTCATCTTCATAATGAATTTGATTTTAGTTGCTTGGATGCTGGTCAGTTCGTCTTCCTACAACCACTTAACCTAACAGACCCTTAATGAAAACACACACACACACACACACACACACACACACACACACACACACACACACCATTCAAAGGTGCACTTCGCTGAACATCTATTACTCCATATATTTTTTCCTCCCCTTCTTCCTTTCATCCTACTTTTCTCTTCTCCTTTTTCTGTCTCCTCCCAAGTCTCTGACCATCTCTCCTCTCTCTCCCTCTCTCTCTCTCTGGCTATGAGCTGCTTGATAAAAGCTGCCTGGATGGCAACTCGTTTCACACACCACTTATTACTGATGAAGCTCTGCTCATACAGAATGATCCCTCTCCTTTACCACCTCTCTTTCTCTCTCTCTCTCTCTCTCTCTCTCTCTCTCTCTCTCTTTCTCAAAGTCAGTGAGCATTCTGCAGAAGATTAAAAACCGATTTTCCAAGAATGAACATCAATAAAGCGTGAGCATATGTGTGAGATGACTCAACACCGGACAGGCAAGAAATCTCGTCACGTCTGAACGTCTGTCAGAGTCATGGAGGAGAGGTGAGTTTTCTGAAAGCTGATTATCCAGACGGTAAACTCTTCATATTTCATTTCTAATTCACTCCCCCCACCCCTTCAGAGTAAAAAGAAAATTGCACTCGGATACTGAGTGTGTGCTGAAAAACCTCAGGAATTGTTTGTGGATGGACAGCAAAAGAGGAAATCGGCCCAAGCGCAGGATCCTGTAGACCAAAGCGTCTATCAGCGAGCACATCGCCCCTTTCCCCTCCAGCAAACATGATGGAACAAACAGCCTGCCTTACAGTGAACACAGTTATTAGATTGCTGTGCTGTTGGCCTGCATTTCAAGGTGAATATATCAGTTGATGGAATTCACACACTTTCACAGCAGTGTTTGACAAAGATACTGTTATCAACAATCCTTGTAAATAAATTCAATAGTGTAACATAGACAGAAGGCTGACGTGGGATGTAATTGTAGTATCCATTGATGTCTACGCTGATTAATGCCAAACTTTGTGTGGAAATGACCACATATTTCTGTCTTACACTCACTCTTACATTCACTCATCTGCTGATCTGATGCCACTGCCATCCGTGACCGGGAGTCCATGGGAGATAATTGGCCGAGCTCTCACAAGAGGGAGGGATGGCATACGCTCACTTCCCTGTCACTCACAGCGATCACCAGCCAATCATGGGCGTCTGTGTGCTCATTCGTATGAGGGGGTGGATAGCACTTTCCCTCCATGTGTGTTAGACCGCCCCCAAATATGCATTCTCAGCAGTTCAATAAAAGGCGGGTGGCGGGCATTGTATGTCACGCAGGGGGCATGTGCATGCTTACGCCCCTCCCCTGGATGGTGGTGGCCGGGTGATAGGAAGGCACTGTTCCGCCTCTGTGTGTAGTTTCCATGTTCTCCCCATTTTCCTCTGGGTACTTCCCAGGTTTTCTTCCACAATCCAAAGGTTTGGCTAACTTACTGTGAGTATGAATGTGAACGGTTGTGTGTGTTGGCTCTGCAATGGTCTGGTGAGCTGTTCAGGGTATACCACGCCTTCACCCAGAGACGAGATGAAATAGGCTCCAGCCTCTTTATGACCATAGTAGGTTGAAGAGGTTCAGCAAGTGAGCAAGAATGAGAGAAATCTGAAGGGTGGATGGACAGACTAATAAATGGGAACTAATAACTGAGAAGATTTATGATGGATTGAAGGATGGTTTAATAAACAGATGGACAGATGGATGAATGTATGAATGACTGGATGGATGGATGAGTTAGTGACTGATAAATTGGTTGATTTATGATGGATGGTTGGCTTAACAGATGGATAGAGGATGAATGTATGAATACATGGATGGATGGATATAGTAGTAAATTTACAGGGATCTGAACTAAGCACAGAACATCACATATGTAACCAATCACCTGTCACTCAGCACTAATTAAATACCAGATGTGCTTTTTGTATTGGTATGTGACAAAATGAGGGATGGTTTTGTATTTAGGATGGGTGTTTGTGTTCTCCTTCTGCCTGACTTACATTTGTAATTCACTCCATGCTAAAACAAAAGCCTTATCCATCACTGTAAGCTGCGATGGGTTTAAATGAATAATGGATGTGACTGACCCCGCCTGACTGCTACATGAATATCAGTATAGTGTCTGGCAAAAGTAGCACCATATGTGGATAATTGTGTTGGGATTGAGAAATGAGTTCTTTAATGAGAGGAACAATCATTTATCTACAGGCTGTGCTATAATGCTCATGTACACAAACACACACTCACACACACACACACATGCACATGCACATGCACACACACAAACACATTATACACTGATATTCATGTAGTAGACAGACAGGGTCAGTCTCATCCATCAGAGGCCTTCATTATAGACCGGCCTCTTCATCCAAACAAATTGCAGCCCAGGGGTATGAGGGGGGAGAGAAGAGAGAGAGAGAGAGAGAGAGACAGAAAGAGAGACAGAGAAAGAGAAAGAAAGAGAGAGAGAGAGAGTGTGTGTGTGTGTGTGTGTGTGTGTGTGTGTGTGTGTGTGTGTGTGTGTGTGTGTGTGTGTGTGACAGTGCGAGAGAGAAAAAGAGAGAGGGACAGAAAATAAAGAGAGAGAGAGAGTGTGTGTGCGTGTGAAAGTGTGAGAGAGACAGAGAGAGAGAGAGGGATAGAAAAGAGAGAGAGAGAGTGTGTGTGTGTGTGTGTGTGTGTGTGAGACAGTGCAAGAGAGAGAGAGAGAGAGAGGGATAGAAAAGAAAAAGGGTGAGAGTGTGTGTGACAGTGCGAGAAAGGCAGAGAGAGAGAGAGAAAGAGAGAAAAGAAAAAGAGCATGTGTGTGTGTGTGTGTGTGTGAAAGTGCGAGAGAGAGAGAGAGAGAGAGAGAGGGAGAGGGAGAGAGAGGGGGGGGGGGAAGAGGGAGGGAGGAAGGAGAGAGGGAGGGAGGGAGGAAGGAGAGAGTTGCTTTGAAGAGAAGCGGCTCTCATGAGCAGTTATGGAGATGAGGATTATATAAACAATACCACAAATTCCACAAACCACAAAAGAGCAGTTTTTCTCTGTCTCAGTCTCTTTTTCCCTCCCTCAGGTCTGGACAATACGGTCAAACCAAAACCAAGAGCTCTGCATACGTGTGTGTGTGTGTGTGTGTGTGTGTGTGTGTGTGTGTGTGTGTGTTATTGTATCCATTTGCATTTTAAGGTATTTTTATCGTGGATAATAGACCACATTACAATAAAACAAATAAAAAAACAATAAAGTTTAATAATCCCCCAAGTGAAGACCCACATGCAGCTGTGTCTGTTCTTCGGTCGGTGATTTCCTTCATCTTCGGTAAGCACTTTGTTCTGCTCAGGGTCATGGCTCATCCGGAGTGTATCCCAGGAATAGGAAGGACTGCACGTCTTCAAGCACATCACACGCATTCACACTCATCTCGGAGGAATTCCTTGGGCACCCGTAACACTCACCAGTTCACTGGTTTCCTTCCTTGGACCACCTTTGGTAGGTACTTACCACTGAATACCAGGAACACCCCACAAGACCTGCTGTTTTGGGGATAAATACATCTAGTTTGGCGGCACGGTGGCACAGTGGTTAGTACGTCCGCCTAACGGCAAAAAGGCCTGGGTTCAATTCCCAGGCTCAGGCGTTTCTGTGTGGAGTTTGCATGTTCTCCGTGTGCTTGTGTGGGTTTCCTCCAGGTAATCTGGTTTCCTCCCACAGTCCAAAACATGCATAGTAGGCTGATTTGCTGTTCCAAATCACCCCTAGGTGTGAGAGTGAGTGTGAATGGTTGTGTGTGTTGGCCCTGCGATGGCCTGGCGAGTTGTCCAGGGTGTACCCTGCCCTCGCCCAGAGTCGGCTGAGATGGGTGCCAGCCTTCCCGGAACCCTAATTAGGATTAAGTGGCTTAGAATGAATAAATAAGTATTGATGTACCTAGCTTCTCTTTTTCTGTATATTTGATGTATAATTATTTGATATATGATATTTTTTTGATTTTTGATTTTGATATACTGTATTAATCCTGCAAGAGAAATTATTGCCTCTGCATTTAACCCAATCCCAAGTGAGCACACACACACACACACGTAAACAGTGAGCACACACTCAGAGAAGTGGGCTGCCACACACATTCGGGGCGCCCAGAGAGCAGTTGGGGGTTAGTGCCTTGCTCAAGGGCACTTCAGCCATGAAGGTGGAGGGAGAGGTGCAGCTCAGTCCCCGACCGCCACACATTTTTAGTTTCGGTCCCAAAGCCGCTTCTCTAACCATTAGGCTACGGCTGCCCCCACACCATATCTGTCTTAAATAGGAATTTAAATAAATCACTGTAATTGTAAATGGAAATAATCGACACATTTGACTTAATTTAAAATCTTTTCTCATGCTAAATCTAATGTTTTTTTTTCTTGGTGAGAAAATATTAAATTAAATATCAGACACTTCAGACTTGTCATCCTGTGCATCTGAAATCAGGTACTGAGGACTGAAGCACTGATGGCACCGCAGGTCGCTAATAGATGAATGAATGAAATCAGGCAGAAACAGCATCTCTTCCAATAAACGTGATGACTGACAGCACACGCTATCGACGGCTTTCTTTCTCTGACAGTCGAGGCGAAAATGAACGACCGCTATATTTCCTCCGACACTATTAGGACGCTTCGGGAGTGAGGTGTGTTGAAATCTGTGACAGCCGTGGAAGTTTATGTGTTGTGTAGAGACAGAGCTGTGGATTATAAAGATGCAGGATAAGATGCCTCCTAGGAATTTCTGTTAATGAGCTGTTTGGTTAAAATTCGGGTTAATATGTAATTATACCCAGTGTAATGGAGGAAAAGGTTAAAAGCAGGTGTGTGTCTGTATAATCTCAGACTATGTGCTGAGGAATTTGTAATATGTGAAGCTGCAGAAATGTGTGTGATGAGTAGCACGGGGAATCCTCAGGGTTCACTTCATTCTCCTTCACAATTTCGTCTTTGAGTAGAATTACAGACTTATGGTTCCTGTGGAAGTTTCAGCTGAGCATAAGAAGCCTCTCCAGAGTACATTGCTTTATAAAGGTTCTTCCTTTATTGTATTTTAATACGTTTATGTACAATAGATTTAGGTTTAAATTTAAAAGAATACAAAGCTTGTTCACTCACTCAACCACTCACTCACTTGCTAAACCATTTACTCCTATTAGGGTTGAGAGGAGGCTGGAGCCTAACTCAGCATTGGGCGAAGGCGGGGTACACCCTGAATAGCTCGCCAGACTATTGCAGGGCAACACACACACAACCATTCACCCACATAACACTGGGATGTGCTCCACACAGAAATGCCTGAGCCTGGGAATCGAATCCAGGACCTTCTTGCCGTAAGGCGGACGTGCTAACCACTACGTCACCATGCCGTCGGTTTCCTGTTCATAATCTTGTAAAATTAAGCATAGGTAACCCGCTCCAGCATAAGTCGCAGGGTAGTGTTTTGAGTAAAAGCCAAAGTAAGTTGAAAATGGCGTATCAGGATGAAAATGCGATATTGCCAAAAATACATCCTTCAAAGCATAATCTTCAACATGACCAAGTTCAAATATCCATAAACACAACCTATCCATGATAAAATACTTCTTTAAGAAAGGGTTCCATGCCCAAGGGTTCCATGCCCAAGTGGAAAAATCCACTCATTTTGGCGATTTTCAAACGGCTTTTGTGATTGCTCAGGGTATTTCCTTATTATCTGTATTCACTACCAGAATACTCTCCCTACTTACAGAATCCCAGAAGGATTCCCCAAATCATATAACACTAAACCAATGAGAAGCCTCAAAACAGACATGACTCGGTGTAAATAGAACTCTGTTGTTGCTAGGAAGACGCTAGTACGATGGCGCTGATTGGTGGAGAGCCGGATTCATTCAGTGTATGGGTGTTAGTGAGGTTCAGATGCGGACATTCAGAAACTGGTTCTGTAACTGTAATCACTATTTTCTCAAGAGTAGCATTTTCTGATTAGCGACAAACAAAGTTATGTAATTCAGTCAACTTTCATGCTATAACCATGTATTATACCTCATTTTGAAGAAGATTCAGTTCTCTTTCCAAATATAGGAATATCTCAGTATGTCAAATTTCCTCCTTAATCCACATTATGCTGGATCGGGTCACATATTATTATATGGAAACCACAGTATGCGCAATCTGATTAGCTGTTGAGCGGTCCAGAATTTCCCGATACAGACCAGTCAATTTTTTTTTTTCTTCTGGTCGCCAGCATACAGTTCAAAGGAAGTAAATTATTTTCTCATTTTTCTTGCTTCTTCAAAAAAGGACCACTGCTGGTATGATGAGCATTCAGAGCATGAATTCTACGATCCTGAAGAGTTTGAAGAAAGTGAAAGCAACTCTGCTAGCGTTGCAAATGATGAAAAGAGCGACAGCCAGGAAGAGTCACGAAAGTTTTTCCTAAACTAAAGGAATGAAAAAGCCCTAAAAAAAAAAGACCTCCAGTGACATAAATGTTTTCCCCACTGGATTATACAAACAAACTCACTGTTCTGGAAGAGCTTATCCTCTTCTTCCTGCATCAGAGAACGAGTGGCATTTGGGAGAATGACTTTAGCTCGGGCCATGAGATTCTTTCTTTTAGCCTTAAGAATTTTACAAGAAAAGGTGAACTCGTCATCTTTCAGGATATTCTATATATACACATATATACATCTGGATGCTGTGCTGGAAGCTGGTCAGTGTGCCTGGTTCGTACATATTTCCATTTTCCAGGCTGGGCCAGTGCTGTATGCTGCAGTGTTGCAACATTGAACTGGCCTTTTAAACATGGTGGCTTACAGCCGTGTATACATGGGGTCGGCAGTACAAGATTAAGCTACTGAGTCGGGATATACACGGAGCTGGCAGGCCCACTCTTAATAAGAGGTATTTATATATGGTACCTTTATGGTATAACAGATTGTCAATGAGCATTATCTTCTTAGACTTACTTCAGTCAACCATAACATTGCAAACATCATGACCTGATACGGTAACTGTAACTTTTGTGATATTCACTCACTAACAAGACTAATATCTTACTTGCACTCCCACGTCTATCCTTGTTTTTCTTATGTGCTCTGCAAGGTTGAGAAATTGGTGGGAATTCTAAAGTGCTTCTGACTTTGTTGAACTTTTCAAAAAAGCATACATATCTATTTTTTAAGGCATCAGCATGCCGCCAGCTTTTCTGTATGTTCCTTGTAAACCTTGTACTGGCAATGGAAAAAAAAAAGCCAGTGTGAAAGCATCCCTAATGCACTAAGACCTGGTAGATGCTGGTGGATGTACTTGGTGGTGGAATGAAAAAGAAATGCCTTCATATTTTTCCATCACAGATAAATGTGAACACCTCATAATCACCACTTCATCATTATCATTTAATGTAATTAGTTAATCAGAAATTGGGAAACAGTGGTAATCAGTGTTAGTAAGAATAATTAGTTATTGAGAAACAATCATATTCAGTGACAAGTCATTGGGAAACAGTGGTGAATAGTGATTGATTATGGGGAAACAGTAGTGATCAGTGATTAGTCATTGGGAAACAGGTGTAATCAGTGATTAGTCATTGGGAAACAATGTTAATTAGTGATAAGTCATTGGGAAATAAAGATAATCAGTGATTAGTCATTAGAAAATAGTGGTAATAAGAGATACGTAATTGGGAAACAGTGTTAATTAGTGATTAGTCAATGGGAACCGGTGTTAATTAGTGATTGGTCGTTGGGAAATAATGGTAATCAGTGATTAGTCATTAGCAAATAGTGGTAATCAGTGATACATCATTGGGAAA
>JBCNYH010000007.1:21782730-21796794 GCA_039654325.1 Tandanus tandanus | reverse complement strand
TATGTAAAGCTGCTTTGTGACAATGTCAATTGTAAAAAGCGCTATACAAATAAAACTGAATTGAATTGAATTAAATCACAGAAAGAAGGTTCTAGAATCAAGGGCCTTTCTGTTTGGAGTTAACATGTTCTCTCCGTGCTTTTAGGTCAGCTGACTGCACTAAATTGCCCATATGTGTGAATGTGAGTGTGAGTGGTTGTTAGTGTCTGTGTTAGCCCTGGGCGATCTGTCCAGGGGGTACCCCACCTCTCACTCTAAATCATCCGAAATTGGCTCCTTGTTTCCCCGCAACCCTGGTGGATAAATTAGTTCAGGATTCAGCAGCAAGGGTTCTAACTAGTAAGCCACATCGGCAAATGGTAAGCATATCAGCCCTATCTTATCTACACTGCTCTGGCTTCCAATTCAATTTTGCACGGAGTATACAACATTACTGCTGAACTATAAACACGGAAAGGTCTCACACCACAATATCTTAGCAAACTTATTGCGGTTTATGATCCACCATGCCTAATTAGATCAAAAGGGACAGGCTACTTACTGATACCCCAAATAATAAAGACTACAGCAGGTGGTGGAACTTTCTGTTACAAAGGATGGTTGGATGCTGTCACTCCCTCACTCTCCTCTCACACACTCACGCGAGTTTGTTGATGGTGGTGTGGTTGATTGCATTGCGTCACAGAGTGCACTCAGGTCTGGCTTCTTTCTGGTTTGCTGTATTTAGTTATGCTATCATCGTCAGTCTTGCTGGAGTCCCTGCTTTCACTTAGCACTGATAAACTCTGTACTCAACCATTACATTATTATTATGAGCATAGCTAGTAACCTCTCTCTTTCTCTCTCTCTCTCTCTCTGTGTGTGTTGAGGTACACATTTTTCTTCTGAGATACCAGCAATCCTGAATCTTCTGTTCTCTGAACTTTGTGATCCATACTTATGTGATACTGCTTGTTGGAGTTCTCATTTTAAAAGCCCCTCAATGAAATTTCACTGCTGCTGGTATAAAATCTTTAACTAAAATAATAATGTAGGGCTAAAATTACCATTACAGTTATAATATAACCAACTAGACTTCGTGTTAAAGTGTAGTGACTTTCCTGCTGCTTCCTGATGTTTTGTATTTTTATCTGGTTTCACCCAAATGAGAATGGGTTTCCTTTTTGAGTCTGTAATTCTCTCAAGGTTTCTTCCTCATGTGATCTGAGGGATCCTTCGACCCCAGGTTTGCTTACTGGGAATGTATAATGTTTGTAGAGAAATGTTTAAAATAATAAGTTTAAATTCCATACCAAATTTGTGTACTATTTAAAGCTGCTTTGCAGCAATGTCAGTTGTGCGGCTATACAAATAAAACTGAATTAAGTTTATTGAGTAAGTGGTATTGATATTGTATAGATGAATGGATTATTGAAATTCAGTGAATCAAGTTTGTTCCTGTTACTTATTGCAGCTATAAACAATTGTTCCTTCCCAAGTATCATAACTGATAAGTGAAATAGATACAAACTTCTCTGTTCCAAAAATGCAAAATAAATATTTCATCACCATATCAACAATTATATTAGTTTATAATGTCTGCCATATAATCCATTATGTTAAGTGTTACTGTAGAAGAATGTCATGTTAGAAATGAGCACATAAACAGGAAGTTAGCTAGAACTAACACCTCCTGACCAATCAGGATTGATAATCCAACAGCACTGTGTTATGATTCTTATTATGATAATTTATTAATGAATTGAACACCCTCCTCGTATTCTTTACTGGACTGAAGTGAAGTGTGCTGATAATCAGACCTGCAATGTCTTTTTTGATCCCATCGACGACACGTGCCTCTGCTAGACAGATCATTAAGGCAGAGAGGAAAACAGTAGAGAACCTGTAAAGTTCAAGCACATTTAAACACTCATACATTGCAGACTGTACCAGTTTACATTTTGGTGCATTGCATCTCATAACATTATAAGTAATTATTGAATAAGATTTTAATTTTGGAATAATCTCAAAATTTTAAATCCTTTCTAGAGATAAAGAAAAAAAGGAAATTATGAACATACCACTTCATGACTTTTTTCTTTGAGCAGAAATAATGAACTTCTTATATTGTAAAATCTTCTTATATAGTGGATACAAGCTGTATTGATATTCTGTGAGATTGTAGTTCTACATATTTATATCTTCTGACCTGTTGTGTGTTCTCACTGAGCACACAATGCTGATTCAGAAATTTCACAATCACAGAAAATCCAGCTTGGCAAAGAATAGAGGGTTGACTCAACTTTAGGTGAATAACTTTAGAGTGCAGTTTTGGTTTCAATCAACATTTGACATGAAGAGCACAGAAAGTACAGCCTCGAATCAGAAAATCATGAAATGGTATGAAAAATACACTTAAAAAGAGCAGTAATTTCTAAATTTACTGTATTATAAAGCCCTGCAATAGCCTGGCGAGCTGTCCAGGGTGTACTCTTCCCTCGCCCAGAGTCGGCTGAGATGGGCGCCAGCCTCCCCGCAACCCTAATTAGGATTAAGCGGTTCAGAAATGAATGAATGAATGAACTGTATTATAAATTTTATGCAATTCAGTGAAGAAAGTGTGAAACCAAAATATGCAATGCAAACACTTTTGCTACAATCATTTGGGACAATAATTACCATTACAGTTAATAACAATTACATTACACACTAGACTTCATGTTAAAACTATGGTGAATTATCTGCTGCATGTTTTGTATTTTTATCTGGTATCACCCAGGTGGGTATGGGTTTCTCTTTTGAGACTGGTTCTTCTCAAGGCTTGGAGATATCTGGGATGGACCATAACACAGTTAAAACATGTATTATGTAGTTTTTATACATTTTATATTTTTTAGTTTTGAAGAAATGTGAGCTCCAGCATAATATGTTTTGAGTAAGAGCCAAAATCAGTAAATGCGATATCACCAAAAATACATTCTTCTAAGCATAATCTTCGATATGAGTTCAAATATCCATAAACACAATCTATCCATGACAAAATGCTTGTTTAAGAAAGGTTAGTTGTTGTAAAACAATGGAAATATTCACTTATTTTGCTTATTTCAAACTGATTTGGTCATTGCTCAGGGTATTTCCTTATTATCCATATTCGGTACCAGAGTACTCCACCTACTTACGGAATCCCAGAAGGATTTCCCGAATCATACAACGGCAAACCAATGAAAAGCCTCAAAACAAACATGACTTGGTGTTAATAGAACTCATCTATTGCTAGAAAGATGCTAGGAAGATCGCACCGGTTGGTTGAAAGCCGGATTAATTTAGTTTATGGATATTAGGAAGTTTCAAATGCGGACATTCAGAAACTGGTTCGGTAACTATAATTGCTATTTTCTTAAAAGTATCATTTCTCAGTCAATTTTCAAGCTATAATCATGTATTATACCTTATTTTGAAGCATATTAAATTGTCTTTCCAAATATACGAATATCTCAGTTTTTCAAATTTCCTACTTAGTCCGTCTTATGCTGGAGCAGGTCACATATAAACATTTTTGTGAAATTCACTTGCTGTTATTCATTCATTGATTCATTCATTCACCAATCCTTTTAATCCTACCAGGGACGTAGGGGAAGCTGAAGCCTATCTCAGCCAATTCTGAAAGAAGGTTTTGAACTCCCTGTACAGCTTGCCAGTCCATCATTGGGCCAACACAAACAACCATTCACACTCACACCTAGGAACACTCTGGAACAGCCAGTTAGCCAAATGGGTATGTATTTTGACTGTGGAAGAAACCAGAATACCCAGAGGAAACCCACACAGGCACAGGGTGATTATGCAAACACTACACAGAAATGCCCTCACCAGGCCACGACCTGAACCCAGGACCTTCTTCCTGTGAGGCGGGAGAGCTAACTACTACTCTACCGTGCTATCCATTGCTGTTATTTAGCATAGGCAAATTTTTAATGATTTGGTTTTGATTTTTGTACATGCTGATTATTTGAAGAAATATTATAAAAACATGTCAGTTGATGGTTTCGCAAAATATTACATTTTCACAGTGGCATGTCTATCCATGATGGGTGATAAAGAGGTACATGAGTATTCAGCTGGGCATATGTCCTGAACACTGTGTCACAGTCAGGTTTTCCTGCTGCACTGGAAGCATTGCAGGACAAAGTCCAAAGATTTGTCAACTTACAAACAGCCAACAAATGATGAGTCCCCCATTATGTAATAACTGACCATACCTCATCCAAATAAACATTCTGACTGACCTGAAGGTATGGATTGTTGCCCGTATGTGTGGCAACCTTGGTTTCTCCTGAAAAGTGTTTCCTTATTGGTATTTAAAATGCTACTAGTTCCACATTTCCTCTTGTAATGAATGCCAGGCTTTCACCAAGTTAACGGATATGCTGTAGAGGTCCTAATGAAAACTTTTAATGCAAATGCAGCCTTTAAAATACAATAACTTTACTTGGGATTGAGATAGTTGAACTGGCTACTTATTGAATATGAGCATCGGAGGAAGATGTATTAGATTAAGTTTCAAAGCAAATAAAATAGTAGAATATATGTCCTATGCTATATAAGCCCAAACCTAATTAAACAGACTTAGCCCAAACCTGATACTTCATCTGTTTCGATATTTGACAGAATTTAGCCATATCAACCTTTAGTATGTACTACACTGGAATGGCACAATCTAACTGGTTCTCTGTGTCAGCATAACTCATATAATTTACAGCACAAACTCTGGATAAAGCTTAAATCAAAACAGGAGACAAAAACTCTTGGTTTGGCAGGGTCACTGTTTCTGATATCCTAGAAATTCAACAAAGTCCAAAAAAAACCAAAATAACAATCTAAAACATGACCTCATTGAAATAGCACACAGGTTGCTGGGCTCATGTGTCAGAGAGTTCAAATCATTTATGCTGATTATCTCTAAACGAAATGTATTTTCTAAACATGTCTGTTAGCAGCAGGATGTGAATTCATTTTAATTCTGCTTAAGTACAAAAGCACTGTTATTTAATACAGTCTCACACATAAAGCAGGGGGGGGGGGGGGGGACACAAAATTAAAGAAATCCATAGCAAAATACTTTCACCAAGGTTTATTCAGCAGAATATTTTTTGCAAAATGTCTTACAATGGTAGTAGTTCTGTTCATTATACACACTTTCTGCATTTACACTTTGCTTTCATTTGAGAAAAAAAAGTTTAATTTTGATTATTGGTATAAAACAAACTTATTATTTTAAACTTACCCAATTTGCCATAAAAACCAAGACTCTGGCAGTCTGTCTTTATGTGTAATGTCTGTTTCTTGTGGGGGTTTTTTTGTTTTTAGCTTGGATCAGAGTTATTCCTGTCCCAGTGCGTATTATAATTCCTATTTTTAACCACTAGGTGCAACTTAATCTCATTTCATCTTATTTTCTGAACTGCTTTAGCCTTCATTAGGGTCGTTGGGAGGCTGGAGCCCATCCCAGCCAACTCGGGGGTACACCCTGTCCAGCTCGCCAGACCATCGCAGGGCCAACATACACACAACCATTCACACTCACACCTAGGGGTGATTTATTCTCTTGGCTTATTCTCCTGGTACTTGAGATATCTGCTGGGGACTGTGCATTCCCTCATTTATTCAGCAAACATCCTTATCCACAGCCTAATAAAAATAAACAAAAAAAATCCTTATGCTAAAATAAATAGGTTACAGTCTAAGAAAACTCTCTGTTACTATTGCATTTTTTTTGTTACTATTTTACTTTTTTTCATCATTTAAAAAAAAGAATATTTCTTTGATGGCAGTTCAGAATAAAGTTTTTAGAGTCTGACATCCTGAGCTATTAATCAAATAATCTTAAGGTTACATGCCAGGCCTGCCAACTAAGAGTAAGAACTGCCGTCCTGTATGTTTAAATAGTATATTGTCTCAAATGTAAGTTAAATGCATCTGGGAAATGAAAAAATGAATCAATGCTGTAAAAATCTGGTTTTAAAATATGTACAGAAAGGACAAGTTTATATGTGTAATTCACAAATATCAGTTATTTTTAGTACTTTTTTCACCTTGCTCCTCTCAGGTCAAAATTACTTCATTACCCATAATGTAAATGCATTTTGAATTTTCTATGTTGTAAAAACCTCTCTCAGCCTTATTTTCCTTCAGAAACATTTTGACATAAAACATTTTGACCCAGATAGAAGATACTGACTAAAATGATGTTCTCCGTTTTTTTTATTGGTAAACGTAAGCCGTCTGACTTCCGTGGCATGTAAGTGTCTTAGACTTCGTGCCCCACATGGACATCCATTCACGTTTCTTATCATGATGAATGTTTGGGAACAGCATGTCTTTTCTTTTTGGGCAGCTGAATCTTTATCTCTGATTTCCTATCCAGTGGAGACTTGAATAGATGGAATATATTTGTCTACCAAAGTTCTTACACCATTGCCTCAACAATTTAATTAACACACAAACTGAAATGTGTCCCTTGGAGACCTTATTCAGAGTTCGGTTACTCAGAAGTAGTAAGGAGTGTAATGTTAAAATTGATAATATGGCTATTTGGAGTTTGACAATGTTTGCACACATGGGTTGGAGCTTGCAAAGAACAACTTCACAACTTCCATTGGGTAGCTCATAACTACATTAATGTGCATTTACATTCTACTATCACAGCAGAATGTAAAAAATAGAATGCATGTGTCATATCTGCATTTCTTCATACAATTAGTACACAAAAAGCAAGATGTTAAGGAAGAAAGCCTGTCTGGATTCAAGATTCAAGATTTAAAAGCTTTATTGTCATTCTCCAACATTTCATTACATGTATTGCAGCTGAACGAAATGACGTTTCGTACGGACACAAGGTGCAGGAAAGAGTAGTAAAAATAGGAACTTAGAATAAGACAATCTAAATAAAATAAAGTAAAATAAAATAAAATAGGAAAATAATACTACGAATTGTACAGTATACAAAATATAAAATGTACAACGAGGATGTGCAACTGCGATGAACAGAAAGCTAAATGACTAATGACTAGGAAGTGCAACTGCGATGAGCAGACAGTAAAGTGACTAGTGGGAGGAGAACAGTGTACAACAAGGTGGCCCGTAATGGTATATACACATGCATACATTGTGATAAAAATAATACCAATACACTGTATATGTAATAATAATAATAATATAATAATATATATAATATGTAAGATATACACATTTATATATAGATATATACATATATGCAGTATACATATTTACATATATCGATATACTCAGTAAATACAATAAATATACACATCACAGCATGCATGTTGGCGCACACACTGGAGGCAGCATGTTGTACCTGTGCATGTGGCTGTTCAGGGCTCTGACAGTTTGGGGAAAGAAGCTGTTACAGAACCTGATGCTCCGGAACCTCTTTCCTGATGGAAGGAAGTCAAACAGTCCATGAGAGGGGTGTGTGGAATCTTTAGTGATTGCAGAGGCCCTGCGCACACAGCGTGAGAGGAAGAGGTCCTGGATGGAGGGAGCTGGTGTTTTTGGACCAGGTGAAGTCATCAGAAATGTCCACACCAAGGAACTTGGTGGTACTGACCCCCTCTACTCTCAAGCCATTTATGAGCAGAGGATCATGGACAGCTGGTCTTCTCCTTAAGTCCACCACCATCTTCCTGGTTTTGTCCACATTCAGTGACAGGTTGTTGGTGTCACACCAGTTCACTAGTCTTTCCACCTCCTCTCTGTACGATGCCTCATTGTTGTTGTTGATGAGGCCAATAACGGTAGTGTCGCCAGCGAATTTAACAATGAGGTTGGATACTGAGCTTGCCGTGCAGTCATGGTTGAGCAGCGTGAACAGCAGTGGGCTAAGCACACACCCCTGGGGGCACCTATATTCAGACTGATAGACCTGATGTCATGTTGCCGATGTGCAATGACTGCTGTTTTTCTGTCAGGAAGTCCAGAAATCCAGTTGCAGGTGAAGGTGTTGATGCCAAGTAGGGAGAGTTTGTTTACTAGCTGCAGGGGGATGATTGTGTTGAATGCTGAACTGAAGTCAATAAACAGCATTCTCACATATGTGTCCTTTTCCTCTAGATGTGAGAGGGCAGAGTGTAGAGTGTGTGGGATGGCATTGAATGTCGAGCGGTTGGAGCAATAAGCAAACTGTAGGGGGTCCAGTGAAGTGTTGTTCTCCACAGAGAAGTGGATGTGTGTCTTGACCAGCAGCTCGAAGCACTTCATCACGATGGGGGTAAAGGTCACTGGGTGGTAGTCATTGGGACACGTCGCTGTAGACTTTTTCGGCACTGGAATGATGGTGGTTTTCTTGAAGCTCGCAGGAACCACCGCCTGGCTCAGAGACGTGTTGAAGATGTCAGTGAGCACGTCTGACAGCTGATCTGCAATAGTCCCTGAGCACTCTCCCTGGGATGTTGTCTGGGCCTGCAGCTTTCCGTGGGTTGACTCTGGATAGCGTCCTCCTCACGTCTGCTGACATTAGGCAGAGTGCATTCTCCTTCATAGCTGGTGTTAATTTCTGAGGCTGCGTGTTGTTCAGAGCTTCAAACCGTACGAAGAAGTCATTCAGTCTGTCTTGGCGGTGGACATCACTTTTTTCAATCATTGAAGGGATTTTGTAATCCTTCATGGCCTGGATGCCCCGCCACATGCGCCTCGGATCCTTGGTGCTGGAGAAGTGGCCGTGGATCCGTTGTGCATACTGCCGCTTTGCCATCTCCCGACGTGAAAGCGGCATCTCTGTCTCTCAGCCGGGTGCGAACCTCAGCTGTTAGCCACAGCTTCTGGTTGGCACATGTGGTTACAGTTTTGACAACAGTGACGTCCTCAATACACTTTGTAATGTAGCCGATCACAGAGTCAGTGTATTACTCTATGTTGGTGAGGTGGTTGTAGGTGGCTGCTTCCCTGAACATGTCCCAGTCTGTATTCTCAAAACAGTCCTGCAGCATGTCTGTGGCACCTTCAGGCCACACTCTGATGGTCTTTGTTGCTGGCCTGGAGCGTTTCAGCGGCGGTCTGTATGCAGGGATCAGCAGGACACAGAGTTGGTCAGAGACACCCAGGTGGTGGTGGGGTTTGTCTCTGTATGAGTCTCGGATGTTTATGTAAAATAAATCCAGTATATTGTTCCCTCTTGTGGCAAAGGTCACATTTTGAAAGAACTTTGGTGCAACAGACTTTAAGTTGGTCTGATTGAAATCTCTGGCAATGTGAAAAATATGTCCGGGTGGGATGTTTGCTGTTCACTGATGGCATGATGGAGCTCCCGTAGTGCTACATTAGCAGCATTGGGTGGGATGTAGACTGCTAGTATACCAATGGCGGTGAACCCCCTCAGCAGGTAGAAGGGATGGCATCTAACCACTAAAAGCTTCAGTTGTTGTGAGCAGTGGGAAGCGGTAACCGACTTTCCGCGCTTCCTCGTTCTCTCACACCGCTTGCGGGACCTCTTTATGCAGGCAGATGGGTTAAGTGACCTCCCGGCTGGCCTTTGTCCGTGTAGTAGTCCCAGGCCACATAGCTTCTCAGACAAAAATGTCGGTATTAAAGTGCTGGCTGCACTATTTGTGGCCAAAGTTAGGAGTTCCTCGGTTGTAGCACACAGTGTCTCAATGGCTGTCTGTACGGCACTCAGCACGGTCAAAACAAACAAAATTTACAGAAAAACTTGCAACATTGCACCATTGCCATCTTGGCTTGGCTCCACCAGTGTTGCTTATTTACAGGTATGTATTTAGAGTGTTATACCCCCCCCCCCCCCCATTTTATTATAAAGTATATTTACATACACACAAAAATCTAGTCATATTATGCACCAATCAGCCATAAGATTAAAACCACTTGACTGCTCTCTAGCTAGGCAGCCCCATACACAACAAGCCCCAATGCACTGTGTGTTCTGAGTCCTTTTTGTCAGCATTAATAGTATCAGCAGTTTGTGCTACAGTAACTCTTCGGTGGGATCAGACCAGAGGTATTAGCCTTCGCTTCCCAATTGCACCAGTGTCACCCATGACACTCTTGCCAGTTCACTGGTTTTCCTTCCTGGGACACCTGTTCTAGGAACTTACCACTGCATACCAGGAACACCACACAAAACCTGCCATGTTGGAGATGAATAGTCAGTCATTTAGCCATCATACTACTGTCAAAGTCACCTAGATCCTTACACTTGAGGGTCATTCCATGTCAACTCAAACAGAGCCTCCCATGCAAAGATTTTGACATAAACTTTGTCTGTTATTTGGATTTGCAAATGTGACCAACCCATAATTTTTATTTTGTTGTCAGAAAAGTTTTAGAACTATTGGTTAACATCCTCTTTTGTCACATTATGTGTTGGTTTGACTGTAATGTGGTCTAGTAACATCACTTTAGAAACATCATCTGAGAAAAACATCTTCTGAGAAAGAAGGTGATGGGGCATATAGGGAGAGGGAAGAATGTGGAGGAAAAAATCAGGGGTATCAGGAGACACTGGGGGCGCTGTGGTTTTGGACCCATGAACTGTGGAAGGAATGTCATAATGTCATATATTTGGTCCTCCATAAATCTTCTGCAAATTGCTGGACTTCCCTATCATGTACTGGAATTAATTATTAATCATAAGCAGCATCAACATGAATATGAATATGAATACAGAAATTGTAATATCTTTGGAATGAGTGATCATATTTCCTTTATTTAAAGACATTAGTAATCCTGAAATGGAGAACTGTCCAATAAAGGCATCTCTAATGAAAAAATATTTAAATTGTTAATGATTATACCTATAGAAGAGCAATTGTATGATTTACTGTACTGTTTAATTATTGGATGATTTATGTGACTATTGTATGAGCAGTTTATTCACTGAAGTTAGTGTAAGATTTTATTTCGGCCATTCCACTCTGTACAAGGACCTTGAAAAGGAACAAAATGTCCGCCTAGCTGGCGCCTAAAGGGGTCAAGTTGACACATGATGTCATGAGGGACCAATCAGAGTCTAGAGCTAGAGGATGGTAGTCCAATAAGATGGGAATGGGCACTATATAAGCCAATGCAGAGCTGGTAGATGGGGTCCGAGGTCCTTTCTCGGAAAAATTTCTTCTGTGTAAATGATTGTATGCTTTTCTTTTCCTAAAGACTAAATAAACACCTGAAAAATGAATTTGGATCTCTTCCGTCATGAACTAGACACTTTTTGCATTTTCTAGACCACATTATAGTTAAGCCAAACACATAATCTGAGAACAAATAGTGTTAACCATTACTTTTATAACGTTTTGATGGCAAATTAAAATTTATACTTAAATGATGAGAAAATTTAAATCACAGACTGTCAATTTCTTTCCAGAATTAAGGAATTTTTGCTTAAATTGACTCCCCTTTCGAAAAGAGGCCAAATCTCATGAGCTATCCATAATTGGAGCAAAATATTTAGATATTTTACAAGATATATAGATCTATCACTATGAGAAGCATGATTTAAAAAATGTTAATGGGGGAAGCTCCTGAAATTTGATTCATTTGACATGGAATGACTCCCGCTCATTTTTCCTGCTTCCAACACATCAATTTCAAGAACTGACTGTTCATTCTCTGACTAATACATCCCACTACTTTGCGGGTGCCACTGTGACAAGGTAATCAATGTGATACACACGTTTTTAATATTATGGCTGATCAATGTATGTCTAATTATGTTTTTTTTCCAGCACTGTGTAATTTACTTCATGCTTTATCACTGAGATGCCACACCACACATCCTACTATGTGTTTGACCAGCATAGAAGTTTATCCCTTGAACCACAATTACAAGCTTGTATAAGTTTTTCAGATTATTTATGTATTATTGTACTATAATTAAAGGCTCTTCTTTACTTTCTCCCCTACTCCCTCCCCCTTCCTATCTATTACTGAGACTGAACAAAAATGCTAAAAATAAAGATATGTTTTATTATATGGTGAAATTATATTTATTACATAATAAATAAAATGCAGTGATTTATTAAAGTCCATTAAATAAAAAAGGAGTGGTTTTAATTGACATTAGAATGAAATTCTGGAGTTGTATCTTACATCTTATATATGATTGCTATATTGCTGTAGAAGAATGTGTGAGAGACTCATAAACACACATTCAAATAGTTTTGAATCTTTCCAGTGTGCATTAACAACAGCATCACCAGTTTATTGTAAGTCACCTGGTATGAAATAATGGCAACAAAAATGTATTTAGGATGATGTATTTAAACTTACAACCCAGGAATTTTTGTTGCTTACTTGCAACAAAGTATACAAAGTTTACACACACACACACACACACACACACACACACACACACACACACACACACACAATATTGTATAATGATCCTTGTGAGGCATAATGATTAATACATATAATTAATGCTATGCCGTCACCTAAACCTAACCCTAACCTTCAGCTCAGTACTGAACAATAAACTTTTGGGCTTTATTTAGACATCCCAGGCATTAGCCCATTTATCATTATTTATTTTATTTTTTTTTTGCATTTATTTATTTTTTCTTACACACCCAATCATTTCCAGGCAATATCTCGGGAAACTCTTTACTATTCCTCATCAAACTTTACATAATTACACCATCGCTGTTTGTCCAGAAGCCTATCGTTTTTCAGAATCCTACATTAAGATGTATTTGATTTACTATATTTTAAAATTTCCAAAAAGCATAGAATGATTCCTAACCCGGGGTCATGACCTCCAGTAGAGGTCGTCGGAGCTTTACAGGGTGGTTGACAAACTATTTCTGTTTAGAGAGGTAGAAGAAGAAATAGAGCAAAAAAATATTATGTAAACCCAGTTATCCTAGTTCCAATAATAAATATACACATTCACCCTCGTTAAGTAGAAACTTTTAAACAAGTGAAGTGTAATAAGCTAGCATCTTCTCTTTACCACTTCATATGTTTCCTTCACAGTCAGCTCCAAAAAAACAAAACAAAAAAAAACATCCAGGAAATGTTTTGCAAATTGCTCAGAGGAGGAAGGAAGAAGTGAGAGGGAGCCTGCAAGACACACAGTGCCATCCATCACACTCTACTCGTTACGGTCAGTTCACATCAATTACCCCTACTTGTGCCTGAGGAACTGTTCAAGCACACGGCCAGCAGGCAGAGATAAAGCCGTATGCTCCTGATTTACATCCCATTGGGAAACACAGATATGTGTGGCTCAGCAAAGAATGCGTGCTAAATGTAGCCTGTTAAGCATACACCATTAAAAAGATTTAGTGAGGAGGCATTAGCGTTCAATGAGGCCATTTCTCTATTTCATTGAGGAAATAAGATCTGCAATAATAATACGAATATAAATACTGTATATATAAATATATATATGTATATATTAACATGCAATCAAATAAATTAAATAAACAAATTTTTGACCACTCACAAATTCCTAAAAAAGGAATAATGTCATCTGCTTTATAAAAGTTTTTTTTCCACTTTTTCTTTTTATTATTTTTTTTACCTAAGATGAAACAGACATTATTTATTTCAAAAACTTTATTTTTGTTAAAAATTGTTTAACTGAAATAATTTGTGTCCACTGGAATCACTTTGCATTCTGTTACAATTTAAAGGAAAATTAAGAAAAATAGTATCTTTCAGGATGACGCACAGTTCATCTGGAAACTTTGACACTTGCACTTGCATCTTACTTTTCATGCAAATCTCAACATCTTTTATAATGTTTTTGTCTGGAAAGTGGTCGCTTTTTAAAAAGTCAAATTTATTCAGAATTCTGCTCAAATTACAACTCGACTTCTGATTTTAATATTAAAAATATTCAGCGAAAGATAACTATGAATGGTAATTACCAGGTTTCTATAGAAGAAGACTTTAGTACAGTATTATAATTCAGATATGGTGGAACAACAAAATGTATATTTTTACAGATAAGCCCAATGCATGCCATTATAAATGATAGAGAAATCATTAAAGTAACAGCGTGAAGACTAACCCTATTTATGTTAAATAAATTTGAAAAAATATAATAATAAT
>JBCNYH010000007.1:21765381-21781477 GCA_039654325.1 Tandanus tandanus | reverse complement strand
GTTCTTTTACATGCCTCTCACCATAGACAGTGAGAGACATGGCCGGCCTTTGATAACCCAGTTAGCTGCACTGGAGGTGCTGGATTCTTTTTTACTTAAACATATTTAGAAAAAATAAATCATTATAAATGCTGTGGGATATTTTTTTTAAATAGTAGCACATTGCAGTGCAGAAAAAAAGTTTTGTTTAAGTGACGTTTTTATTCAGTTCATGTGATTCAATACGCCATTTTGCATATCCACGTCTTTGGGCTCTGACCAGAAGTACAAGATTTTACTCTGTTTTGACTACATTTCCCATTTATTCCACCTCTCTCGGTTTGTTCGTACTTCCTATGTCACTATAACTGACATGCTTTTAAACCAATCGCATTTTGCTAAGTCAGAGCGCCCAGCGACGGGATTGATACCAAGCAACCCTCTGCAGAATATATAGTACACTAGAAAGTGGTTAAAAGACGACCGTTGTGTAGTGCACCTATGTAGGGGAAACGAGGCGTTTGGAATTCAGCCGTGGTTTCTACGCGCGTAACCAGGAAGTGGAAGAGAGTAGCGTGTAAGCCCCTCCTTCTACATGTGAGTCGCCTTTTGCACCACGCGCTGTCGGTGAGGAGAGAAGGAACCGGCGGGGAGAGGCGACGTCACGCAGCTAACTAACAACCGAAACACCCGACCGAGAGGAGAAAAGATTGACCGAGAGACAGAGAGAGGAGACAGCGGAGACTGATTCAGGCGGAGGTTGTTAAAGTTGTATTAAATGGGGTTGGAGTGTAAAAACCGGAACGGTTTCGTGTTTCTAAGGGCAACGAGATAAAGTCGTGGATTTTGGGTGGGAAGAAACGGAGGCCTAGAGTTGCCGCGCAGTTCAACACACAGCAGCGCTTCGGTTTCGTTAGATGGTTTACTATTTGTATCCTGTGTTTGTTTGTCCTTCCTGTAAAAACAAAACAAGAGAATATATTTCAGATTTTTTTTTATACAGCTTGGTGCTGCTCGTTACGTCAGGTTAGCACCAGAGTCAGTCAGCTAGCGGTAATGCTACACCCCTGAAAAATCAGCAACCCCGCTGCTTTACCCTTCAATTCTTACGATTAAGAGTATAAGAATACCATTTTAAACTTGGTGGAAACAGGTGTGGGTAATATAACATGTAAAAAGGCTGTGAGGTTTCACATTGCGTCCTTTTTTCGTTCCAGGTGCCCAAACCATCAGAGAGCAGGGAAGATGGCGGACGATCCGAGTGCAGCCGACAGAAACGTGGAAATCTGGAAAATTAAGAAGCTCATCAAGAGTTTGGAAGCTGCCAGAGGGTACGTGAGTGCATTCACATGGGAACAGGGGCGTCTAAACCAACCGGTTGGCCTTTCCACAGTGCTAACGCTTGCTGTTTAACTGGACTGCTGGTTTGCTAACTAGCCTGCTAAGTCAATGTTAGCCGTGTAGCCGGGGCCTTGGGAGGAGTACCGTTAGCGTTAACCTCACAGGAACCGGCAAATGAGGAGGAATTGAGCATTCTCATGTGGTTGGTTTGTGAGTTTGTGACTTTCATGTGTTAGCTGTGAAGCTCAATGCATTTTAATTAGAGTATCCGGTGGTCGTTGTGACTGGAAGTTGTACTACATGTCAGATAAGGTGCGGGAAAAATGTAGTCGCTAGTTCGTAGCTAACAGGAGTGAATGGATTAATTGAGAATTACCCGAATGTGTGGTTTCGTTTAGCTGATGTTAACGCGTCGTGTTTATTTGGCCCATGTTTACTGTTTGTTTTAAAACTGTTAGCTTTGTGATGCTAACGAACTGGTTGTAGCCGGTATAAGCTAGCAGTGTTGTTCTCCCGGAATGGCCCACGCGCCGAAAACTCACTAAACCTGGGCGCGAGCCTTCATTTGCACGAGCAGCCGTGGTCACGTGGTGTGTAATATAACGGTTATTTGTTCAGGACCCACTTTTAATCTGTCGTGTGTGTTTGGCTGCAACGTGTTAGTGTGTTGTGGTGGGATAATGGTGGCACCGTGCAGTCTGTGTTTGGATAAGCCATGTGGAAATGCAGTGTGCCTCACTGGCTTTCTCTCTCCCTTCCTTCTGCCAGGTAGTTATGAGCTAAGGACACACTTCAGCTCTTCATTCAAGGGCAGTGTTTGTGTGTGTTTTTCCTTTGGCTATAGGTAACATGGGACAGTGGGTGTATTTTTTTAAGTCCCGTCTGGGTAACTACCTGTCTATTTTTTTTTTAAGTACTTAGTAGACAGTCAAGACTGAGTGTTCATAACTGAACATGGTGCAGATCTGATTACTGTTCTCTCTAAACTTAATGAATACAGCTTTCTTTTATTTCCTGAATGTTGCCTGTTTTCAAAGCTGTGAATGGTGTGTGTGTGTGTGAATAATGTGGGCTTTGGTGCATCAACACACGTCATTTGACATCTTTTTCTGATAGTCAGGACTGTCAGTCGATGCTGCTGCAATCGCAGTTTTTCCTGTATTGCTTATTATGCAGCCATTTTTGTTTATTATCTTCCGTGCACTCTTACTGTCATCTATTTTCCCCCCATGTTCATTGTAACAATGCGATTTTGTTTGGTGCGATTGATGTTTTTCTGATAGTCAGGACTGTCAGTCGATGCTGCTGCAATCACAGTTTTTCCTGTATTGCTTATTATGCAGCCATTTTTGTTTATTATCTTCCGTGCACTCTTACTTTTACTGTCATCTATTTTCCCCCCATGTTCATTGTAACACTGCGATTTTGTTTAGGTAGTTTTTCTTCCTAACATTACCCTTGTCTGTGATGTGAAGGATAACGTCGACTGGACATTTGGAGCAAGCGCTGAGCCGCTGTGTAAATATTATCACTGCCATTATGGCAGAATGTTCAAATTTACCGGAATTTTTTTAATTTTTTTTAAAGGAAAATGCCACCCATTAATTGCATACAGTTATTTATAATGTGTTTGGAGATTTTACTGCTAATTTTTTTTTGGTTGGTGCTGTCGTTTTATTGCTCCGGTGAGAAATTCGTAGTTGTGTGTCTTGTTGCTGTCACATGGGGACATCACTAGCGCTGTAACTATGACCGCCACTAATAGAAAAATCTCAGAGGTCAGATCATAGTTTCAGAACGTGCTACAGCTATACAACACAGCTGTGCCAAATTCCAGCAGGGGCTATGCTCCTATCAGCAATCTACCAGGAACGAAGCTTGGAGGGATTAACTCTAGTGTTAACATGAATACTGAAGCGGCTTGGGCCGAGTTTACAGGTTACATTCTTCTCATTTTTTAACCAGTTTCTGTATTTATTAGCAGGATTGCTCAAAAACTCGTGCAGATTTTCCTAAATGTTTTACCAGAGGTGGGCTTTGGGAAGTTTAAGCTCTATTAGATTTATAGCGATGATCCGGATTGAAATTTGGATCCAAGAATTTTTTAAAGGATTCTTTTACATTGTGTGAGAAGATAATTTTTGACATTTTGGTTCATATGCTGGGCTTGGTGAAGGTTTGCAGTCTTGGGGTACTTTTGTTTTTAAATACATCTGAGCAGTTAGAGGTGAAGGGCCTCGGTCAAGACCCCAGCAGTGGCATCTTGGTCGTGCTGGGATTTAGATTCTCAAACTTCGAGACTGAGCATTGGATGAATCCTTCTGTTGCAACCATTAATAAATTGTCAAATGGAAAAAATACCAAGAAAAAGAAATATACAAAATAATTATATTTGTATTATGAGGATCACATTTATAATTAATAACAATTAACACAAGGTGATTGTGGTGATTTCTTTTAAATCAATTCATATTAAGAAAATAAATTGTTTGAGGTGGGTTATAAATAGGCACATTAATAGTTAAATAAGGATCTTGTGTTTGTTCGTCAAATATTTAAAATTTTCTGGATCTACACCAGTTTCAAGGCTGTTTTAATTGTCTTTTTTAAGTCATGTTAAGGAAAATGGGACATTTAAAGACACTGAAATAGTGAAGTAATTTCCTGGTCAAATTTCATTCAACTCTCATTGAGTTCTATGTCATATATTTTCCTTTTATTGTACACTCCATGGGGAAAAAAGCATGAAAGAAAAAAGAGACAATTTTAATACTTTCCCTTTTGTGGTGAGGAAAGAGCAATGAGGTGTACCTGCAATGAGGTGTTTAGTGAACCTGTGGTATTAGCCAATACAGTATAAAATATCTAGGTTTTGTTTTGCTCTGCATAGTAGCAAGCACTCTGAAGGTAAATAAGCAACAGGTGAGGAGGTGAGTTTATGCATGAGTGCAAACCATGCAAAGCTCTCATGGCGCTGCTGCCTGTTCCATCAGTTTTAAGACGCACTGTTGTGTACAAGTCGGTACGATTTTCTTCATTGCTTGTTTGTTCCTTTCTATCAGAGATTTTATCAGCTCTACTGCAGTTTAACTGTATTGTCCACAGCTTGTATTCGTCTCGCCTCCCTGAAATAGCTGCGCTATCAGACTCCCTCAGAGACACTCTCAGTCTGATGTTGCTTGTGTATATCTGCTACCTGATCACTAGGCATTGGCGTGACTCGATCAGATGCTAGATTGCGAAACGTTTGTTTCCTGCAGAAATATTTAACTGAAACAATGCGATTAGTAATAATGTTTGGTGTTTAGGTTTAGGCTTGTTATGGCTACAACAAGAATTGAACCATTAAAAGTTTTCATGTTCAATGGAGAAGAAATGTTGTGTGTAGCTACAGTGTTCTTTCATGCTCGTTCATGAATTTAAAAGCCTTGTAAGTACCAAGTCATCTATTTCCAAGTAGGAGTGTCTGCAAGCTGTGTTGTTTTGTCCGAAAATTTGCCGTCAAACCTGCAGAGCTGAATTATTTAAAGTATCCCGAGATATGTTTTATTCAGCTTCCAGTTGGGATGGTTTTACTCAGTATTCTCTAATGTGAGCTTTTATATGCAATACAGTAACATGTAAGACAGGACGACATGAAATAACCTACACAACCATGAGAAACAAGGACAAAGCATTTACAACACAAGGACAATGAGTTCTCACGTACTCATGTGAATTACACAGGACGACAGACCAATATTTGATGGATTAGGCGGCATTACAGGATTAAGGGGGCTGTATTAAGTGTTGACTGAGTCACTCTCGCGCTCTCTCTCTCTCTCTCTCTCCTCAGTAACGGGACCAGTATGATTTCGCTAATCATCCCTCCTAAAGATCAGATCTCCAGAGTGGCCAAGATGTTGGCTGACGAGTTTGGCACGGCTTCTAACATCAAGAGCAGAGTCAACAGACTGTCTGTGCTGGGAGCCATTACTTCTGTACAGCAAAGACTCAAACTCTACAATAAAGGTGTGTATTTTTACTTTATGACCACATGGACTTCCTGTTTGAATGTTCTGTTTGTTTGGGATGCTGTATTTTGAGGTTTAGAGATGCATCCAAGCTTCTCTAAAGCTGCTTTGTGACTGTATTGTTTAAGCTGCTGTTGAAGTGTTATAGGAAATGTAATTCGAATATATAGTTGTGCAGAATTGCTGATGTCAATGCTGTAATCAGAGAATAAAGTGCAGAAAAGATGGTTTACTGAAGGGGGAGGGATGTGTGAGATGCTTTTGTATCTTGTAGGCATTTAGACCTGGGAATTCATGAGCCTCAGACTTTTGAACTGTTAAAATAAAATAATGGGCTGGAAAGAATGGTTGAGTGCATTATTCAGCAGTGGTCCTGCCAGCATTTTGTCTTGATGGCTTTTTGTATTGTTACTTGGAACACATCTGGCAGGGGACTATGGTCATCTCATCCACAGATGTGTGTTTCTTGCTGTCAACCCCATGATTAAGCCTTTTTTTATGTATATATGTTGCAGTGCCCCCAAATGGTCTGGTAGTCTACTGTGGCACCATCGTGACTGAAGAAGGCAAAGAGAAGAAAGTCAACATCGACTTTGAGCCTTTCAAACCCATCAATACCTCGCTCTATCTCTGTGACAACAAATTTCACACTGAAGTAAGTCATGCGCTACAGCAGCTTTTTGCTTAATGACAGAGCATTTGTGTGTGTGAGAGGGTGCGATCATCAGCGTGTAACACTGTGTACTTTTGGGCGCAGATTCTTGAATAGTGCTTTTGAAGCAAAACTCAACAGTTTGAGTCCAATATTTTATGCTTATGTAAATTATTGTAATGTGAGAAGCAAATTAATGATGGTAGACCCTGTGGCACTGTGACATTTAATTTTTTGTGATAGAAAATAATCCAGCACTATCATCCAAGTGACCGTTTTCAGAAGAATAAGAATTAGTCAGCGAAAGCGAGGTGAATGTTGCAGAATCACCTGAGATGAAACGCAGAGGGCATATTCAATTTGGAGACACAACCAAGCCTGAGGCAATTGTTTTCGTATATACTCCATGGGAGCAGAAGTTAAAAAAAAAAAAAAAAAAAAAAAGGACAGTAAAATAAGAGTTGTATGGTTTATTTGAAGTTTTTTAGGTCTTGATGGAAGTAGGTGAACAGCGCACACGTGATCTGGTGTCTCTTTAACAGTAACAGTTTTGGTTTATACAACAAAAAGCAAACAAAGACGAGATTTTTATAGTTTGTTTACACATTTTAACCACGGCATCGAGGTAGGTCAGGTTAGCCCTGCTCTTTAAGCAAGCTAACAGGTTTAATTAGTGTAGCTAACAGGATCTGTTCTGATCTGTTCATTCTACTCAATTGGAAACAAAAGTAAAATAATGAAGCGAGAGTAATCAGCACTCCGTTGAGTATTTTTAAAATTAAAATAAGATTTTTATGGTGTATTTTTCTATTTTATTTACGTTCTCCAAGTGACTGTGACAGACTGTGTCCAATTAAATTAAATCCCCATCCACACAGAGTAATGATTTTTAGTCCCAAGATAGCAGACCAATCAGATGGCACCATTCTAGTGTAGTATATGTTAATGGGCATTATCCACCACGCAGACACAGGTTAATGCTTGAATCATAATGGCTGACAAATTCTGCAAATCCAACAAACTGTTATACACAGGAGAAAAGCTAGGTAATATAAAACCAATCGTTCCAGCCTAAAAAGCACTATCACTTGTCATGATTTAAACATGACACACAACCACTGTCATGATTTAAACATGTGAAATGAAAAATCTGATTTTAGTATGCTTTTATGTTCCCATGTAGTAAACACTTAAACATTTATTCATCTCAGGCTCAGTTGATCTCTCTGAACAGTCAGCGGTATCCACCTCACACCTTCAGCGACTAATTCTATAGAAAAGCAGTAGCAAATTGAACCCTGGGTACCAACAGTGCCTCATCATGAGAAGTACTTTATTTACTTAGAATTTACTACTCTTTAATGGCAACAGTGTCACAAAGGATGTCTGATTTTCCTCCTTTATTGTTCAGACTATTGACATCATCCTGTAGCAGACATGCGTCTTTTTCCACACACGGAAAAAAGAAACAGAAAATTAAAACATCTGTTCTATTCTCACAGCTCCCCGTACTGTTATCCACATCATCTGTTCATAAACTCATAATCACACTCATTTCACCATCTACAGTTCAACACCTGTGATTGGAGTTCACACACTTGTCCATGTTTAAACCAACACCGTAGAGTTAAATTCAGTTTTGTAGTGCAGCTGTTTGCCCTGGAAGTGAAAAGGCTGAAATTTAAGCATTCTGAGGGGAAAAAGACATCATTTTCATAAAGTTTGCATTTGTGAAAGAAAAAGATCCACATTTACATGTTGCTTTCCAATTACTCCTGTACTATTAATGTGTGTAAAATGCAATTTTGTTGTCTTATTAAAAAAAAATTTAATTAGCCATGAAATCAGATATAAAATAGTCTTCCCTTGTTGTGCAGCACATTAAGTTTGAACTGCTTACATATTAGAATCCAAGTCAGAAACTTCACACAACATACTATGCATTTGGTTCAAGGAATTGTTTGAGCCAGGTGTTTGGATTTGTTCCTTTAGTGTGCTTTTGGGGCAGCCATAGCCTAATGGTTAGAGAAGCAGCTTTGGGACCGAAAGGTCGCTCGTTCAATTCCCAAACCAGCAGGAAAAGTGTGGTGGCGGGGGGAGTGAGCTGCACTTTCCCTTCCTCCACATTCATGGCTGAAGTGCCCTTGAGCAAGGCACCTAACCCCCAGCTGCTCTCCAGGTGCCCCAATGTGTGTGGCAGCCCACTGCTCCAAGTGTGTGCTCATTGTTTACGTGTGTGTGCTCCCTTTGGCTGGGTTAAACCCCTTGCGGGATTAATACAGTATAGCAAAATACTGCCAAAAAATTGTACCATAGGAATATACAGGGTACCCACAAAACCTCCCACATTTTAAAAGTAAATGAAAATAAAATGGTGAAAGATAATCAAATTATTTGTTCACATTAGATATGATTTAATCCGGTCTTTCTTGATCAAAACAGTATATTTTTAATTTATAATTTTATTATCTTTAACCATTTTTTTATTTACCTTTGAAATGTGGTAGTTTTTTTTTTTTGGGTTGCCCTGTAGAAAAAAAGAAACTCAATATCTTAAGTCTTTTAAGTACATAGCCCCTGTATACTGTTTGTATGTGAGAGAGTATGTTTGGTGTTAAAGTACGTCAGCTTGTGCAGGCTTATTTTAATGCCCTTATCTCCATCACTTTTTTTGGTGTGTGTTTTGGCATTAATAACCCCTTTGTTTGCGTTTGACACGCAGTCATTTCTCTTTCTGTCTCCTTCCTTTTACAGGCTCTGACAGCGCTGTTGTCAGACGACAGCAAGTTCGGCTTTATCGTGATCGATGGGAGCGGCGCGCTATTCGGGACCTTACAGGGCAACACCAGAGAAGTGCTGCACAAATTCACAGTGGACCTACCCAAAAAACACGGTACACAACTTACTCGGATACACAAGCAACTATCTGGTAGCGCAGAGTGGTAATTAGCTTGAAAGCAGCGTCCTCTTGCTTAGTGTCTTTCATCTGTCCTGTGTTGGAACATGAATGCTTGATCAGTTAAACCCTGTGGTGTGGGGGGATAAGGCTGATTTTATTTCTTTCTATCACTGTGTGTGTGTGTGTGTGTGTGTGTGTGTGTGTGTGTGTGTCAGGTCGTGGAGGACAGTCTGCGCTGCGTTTTGCACGGTTGAGAATGGAGAAGAGACATAACTACGTGCGTAAAGTGGCCGAGACGGCTGTGCAGCTCTTCGTGTCTAATGATAAAGTCAATGTAGCTGGCTTGGTGCTGGCCGGTTCAGCAGACTTCAAGACCGAACTCAGCCAGTCTGACATGTTTGACCCGGTACGAATGAAATATGAAAACAGTTTTTCAGATAGCACAAAATACTAGACCTCCTAGAAATAGAAGTAATTATTTGGTTTTTTAACTCTTGATTTTAAGTGTGTTGTTTTTTGGTCTAATAAACTGGCCTTAGTTCCAGATCGGAGTTTTTCTGTTTAAAAAAAAATAATCCTACAGTACTTACACCTATTCTAGATCTTTCACCCCATCTGAATTGGCGCTGTTTCTTCTTGGCTTGTGTATATATAGTGTATACTGTAACAGATCTAGGACAGTAATAATCATGCTGTTCTTGGTGTAATGTCTTCAGGTTGGGTTCACCTAAAGTGAAAAGGGTTTCTCTCTCACTGCTGTTGCTGGACACGTTTTTATTCCTATCTCTATAGTGTACTCAAGTTTCACTTATCCATAACCCTATGAAGAGGTTGCGGCTTTGATTGAATCAGTTTGTTGGATTAAAAATGATCAGATAGTAGGAAGAGACATTCCCGTCCTGTTGTAATATCACTGCTACTGTCAGGCATATGGACTGTAATTCTTTACTCAGTATCAGATCAATAAATCATTTGTGATGTGATGAAGTGTCATCCACACTGACCTTAAAAATAGTCTCAGGACTATTTATCCTGATGGACTCTCAGCTGTCCTTTAAAAACTCAGTTTTTCTTCTCTCTGACAGTTAATTTATAAAAACAAAAAAAACAAAAGGCCCACTGACATCAGCACAGAGTGTGCAGCAATGTCCTAGTGGGAAATGTATTGGTGATGGCTCCACTATTAAGTCAGAGGGTCAGGGATTCAAGCCCCAGCACCACCATGCTGTGCCTGTTGAGCCCTTGAGGAAAGCTTCGGGGGTGTTGGATCATGTGCTCTGACCCGAGGTTCCTCACAGGCTGGGATATACAAACGAAGACTTTCCTTCCTTCACACTTGGCTCAGACTAGTTGAAGAGCGGCGCCAAGATCAAAAACCCTTCCTCACCTGCCACTTTTGAATTTTAGCTAAATTTCTCTGCTAACAATCACGTGGGGTTATTGTAAAGCCTAAACACAGCCTTGTTGGGAATGTTTAAACAAAAATTGCTTCACATGCCCAGAGATAACTGCTGTAACAGCTGTCCCTTTTCCCATGTAGCCTTAATCTCTACTGTCTCTACTGAAACTTATACATATCCAGAAAACTAATGGGAGCTTCTGCACCATCTGTTCTGCTCTTCTAGGTTCTGTTAATCACTTTCTTTAAGTCTTAAGCTTCTTTAAAGCTTTTTTTGGCTACAAATAAAAAAAAGAGTAAAGTGCTTTTAATTGAGTCACCAATTTCCAGTCTTGTTTAGTGAGAGTTTTACTGTGTAATTAGTGAAGACATTACACTACACAAAAGTTATGTCAGCTAGTTGTGGTTGGTTCTGCGAGTTGCCAAACACAACAGGAATGGCCAGCGCATTAGAATAAGAGTTGAAGCTTTGGAACTGGATCCCATTTGGGTATAGTATACTTACGAGAAGATTTATTGCCTGGGCAGGCAGTAAAATGAGAGCTTTGTCTTTAAGTCAAGGTAAAGAGCTCTCACTGGGTAGTTGTGTGGTCTTGTAGTGAGGGAATAACCAATAGCTTCATTAATTTGAAAGTTATTATTGGTGCTGAATATTGATATGAAATACGCATTGCTTTAAAAAGGAAGATGTCAGTGCTAGGAAGTAGTAGAAAGCCTAGTAGCTCCTCTTAGTTTCAACCTTAAGAGAGTATGCAAAAAAAGGCTTCTGTAGTGACGCATGGGAACGTGACTGATTTGTATGTCTTTTGTCTGATTGCAGAGGTTACAGGCAAAGGTTCTGAAGCTGGTGGACATCTCTTACGGAGGCGAGAACGGTTTCAACCAGGCCATCGAGCTATCGGCCGAGGTCCTCTCCAACGTCAAATTCATCCAGGAAAAGAAACTAATAGGTACACAGTGTGATGAATGGAAAAAGCCCAGTAAGCATGTGTGTTTGGAAATATTGTCGAGGGATTGTAGCCCCTCCTTGAGCACTCGTCCTGTCCCTCAGGTCGCTATTTCGATGAGATCAGCCAGGACACGGGGAAGTACTGTTTTGGTGTGGATGACACGCTGAAGGCCCTGGAGATGGGAGCAGTGGAAATCCTTATTGTTTACGAGAACCTGGACACCATGAGATACATCCTGCGAGTACATGGGGCTGAAGGCAACGGAGCAGAAAACGGTACATACACGCACTCATGATGATCATCCCATGGGTACAGCAAATAGAACACATCAGACACAAACGCTAGTGTCCACACACACACATTTTGTTCCACAGCAGCGTACTCATTTGAAACATGTGCTATATGAGGACACACAAGCTTTGCTACACACTGAGATGTGATGCATGTTTACATTGAGGGGAAAGGTGTCAAGGACAGAGGTTCAGGCTCTTTTGGAGCAGTATCAGCCAGCTGTCAGGTGTGTGTTGTGTTCTGCTTGCACTCCTTACCCTGGCCTGTTAACCTTGGACAAGATAACTTGTATCCGTACTTTAACTCTCTGGTCAAACCTGGATAAGCAGAGCTTGTTAAATGAGATGTGTATGTTCAGAGTGGAGTTTAATGATTCGCCAGCGCCGGGCAGCTGATCCTGTTTAAGTATTTGGGTCAGATTTGTTGGTGGAATGTGTGCATTTTTGCATTTGTATTTCATAACAAAGACTTTCTTAGTACTCCTGTAAAAGGATGCCAGGTTTGGAAGTACAGTGGCATTCCCCATGCAAGTAGTGCTCTTCCATACTCTAGGGAATATACTCAATTCATTTTTTCATGGCTGGTACATCCCTCTCATGTCCACACAGTCGCAGTGCCCACAAACCAGAAAAATACTGATCACAGAAAGCTTATTTCTGTAACATAGTGCAGGAGTACTCAGATATAAGTGTGGGAGATTCACATGACGAATTAAACAAAATAAAAGGACCAGAGAAATCAGGTCAATCATGCAAAGTCCCACCATGTACAGAACAGTGTTGGCGACCATTTCATTACAATCAAGAGCACTCGGCCTCCGCCAAGCCCAGCAATTCCTTATGTGGACCAAAAATTTTCCTGTCTCAAAATGTTAAAGAACCCTTTTAAAAAATTCTTGATCCAGAATTTGCTCTCCAAAATATAATGGATTTGGGTTTTTTTTGTCCAAAGCCTTACCCTTGGTAGAAATTTCATGAAACGGCACGCATCCATTTGCGCACTTCTGCTAATAAACACAAACTGAAGATAAAACATGACCTGTTGGTAGATGTAATTAAACACATTGGTTTCATGCTTCTGTCTCGTGGAGTATGACAAACTCAACTGACGAACTGAGTTTTTTTTTGTTTTGTTTTGTTTGTTTGATTGTCAGCTTATTCTCTTACTTTGCACTGCATGTTTGTGTAAACTTACAAATGCAAGCATTTTCAGAGAACCCTGCTTTTAGGCAGTGCCTAAATATTTATATTATTTCTTAACTTAATTGACTGGTCAGATGTTCACTCGTGAAATGCAGAAAACTATCAAACCAGTTTGGGTCACTTTGCTCTTGATTTATTTCAGACGAGAAGACCATTTATTTGACACCGGAGCAAGAGAAGGACAAATCCCACTTCACAGACAAGGAGGTGTGTGTGTGTCTGTCTGTCCGTGTCCATGATGTACATTTATTCATGAGTCATAGATTTGTGTAAAAGGTCATTTTGGTGGAGAACTAACTATCACATAAATAAAAGCAGACAGTCTAGTTTAAATGAGCTACTTTCTGTAATAAATACTCGTGGATTGTGGACTTCATGGATTCAAATAAAATGTGCCTTTGTTAATTTGTGCATCCATCAGACGGGGCAGGAGCACGAGCTAATCGAGTGTATGCCGCTGTTGGAGTGGTTCGCCAACAACTACAAGAAGTTTGGGGCCACGCTGGAAATCGTCACAGACAAAAGTCAGGAAGGTTCACAGTTCGTGAAGGGATTTGGTGGAATCGGAGGTGGGTTCACAGGCCTGTGCATTCAGCTTGTTGGTCATTTTTACATTATTAGTTGTGTTTATGGTTCATCATTTGATGTGTGTTGTTTAAGTGTACAATTAAAGGTTAAGGGTTCTTTCTGAAGGACCTAACAGTAGCTGTTTTATAGTACTGGGTTCCACTGTTGGTTAATTCTCCCATTAGAATCTGAGCCTTATTTGATCAGTAGAGATGTGCAAAGTTATTCAAATACCTGCCTAACTCTTACAGGCTCAAGTATTTGAATGCTGTCGTCACTCTTTAGGTGCTTATGCCTTACAACTATCCAGTGGCAGTTTTAACTTTCGCAAATGTTACCCAAAGCCAGAGTACTTCCTGTTACAGCATTAAAATACACTCCACACCCAAACTGAAATGTAACCAAATATTGGATATTTAAATATTTAAAATACAGAAAGCCTCACCCCTGTTTTAGGTTGTTTAGAGATTTCTATAGGATTACTTATTTATTTTGTCTTGTTTTAAAATGAAGACGTGGGTGCCGATATTTTAGCATATCTAAGTCAAATTGCGCGCTTCTCCATACAGCCTTACGGGAATGTGATGTACGACCTGCTCAACTTTATTGAGTGTCCCTCTTCATCAAACTTGCGGGTGCTTCTCTCGCTCTATCAGATTTCTATTCTTCCTTTTACATGAACAGCCATATTTTGCTGTTGATGCCTTCTGCTGTATTTTGCAGTTATGTTATGGTTTCTTAGAAATTTGTTAGAATATGAGGCACCATTTTTTAGTGTGATTAAACATGAAGACGGAGTTGATACTACCAGATTTCGGTTTGATCAGAGCATGGGTGCGCCTGTGTCCGAGTGTTATCTCAAAAATTTTAAAAGCATATGTACTGTATACACATACATACATGTTTTGACAAAGTATTGCAAACATGATACAGAGCTTAACACAGTATATGGTTATTATAGAGCATTTTCTTTTACATCTATATGTGTTTATATCTCTGTTGGTATGAATTCAGTCATTTTGATAAATGTGTCTGTTTTAAAATCATTCGTTGCATCTTGCAGAATCTTGCTGATGAACTATCTAGCTTCAATGAAGGGTTAAACATAACTTGAGGATCAGTGCATCCTTGTGGGTTCTAGAAAAACCAAAGCATAAAAGCTCCACTGAACTGAATGCATTTTGACTGTTATTAATCCTGAATAATTGAAAAGAATGACCACTAACTGAGTGTGTGCTTCTTGCAGGTATCCTGCGGTACAGAGTGGATTTCCAGGGGATGGAATACCAGGGAGAAGATGACGAGTTTTTCGATTTGGATGACTACTAGGTAGTCTTAGACTGAAATGAGAAGTGAGACGGAAAAAGATTGCTATGGAGAAAAAAAAATCCAGAAAGAAATATCTTTCTTTTGCAGCAAGCGAGTGTGTGGACCCTAATTAACCACAAACACACACAAAACAAACACACACAGGCAGTTTGAGAAGCTGAAGAGGAACTAACTGTCTGTCAATCAAACTAAGGACAGCACCCTTCACGAATAACAAATCTGCTCCTGCCTTAGAGCGCTCTGATTGGATAAGACTTTGCCTCATTTTCTTTATTCTTTCCCTTTCGAATTCAAGAAGTGTCAGCACGTGTCCATGATGTGAATCTGCTCAGCCCAACCAAGAACCATCTCTGGACTCAAGCCTCCTATAAAGAAATCTGTTTTTCTTTATATCCCTGTCCCTCCTTCATATTATTTCCCCTCCATTCACCAGTCATACCTCTCTGGGTCCTTGTTGCATTTCCCCTGTTCCAGTTTTTTTTTTTTTTTTTTTGTTATTTTATTACTAGCAATTGCTGCTGCTGTGTTTTATGACAGTGTGGGATTTTTTTTTACCTGGGTTTCTGTAGTGAAATGGGGGGGACAAAAAGTATTAAATTTGAACTGCTTTAAAATCCAATATCCATATATGTGACCTGGTTGGTTTGTTTGTTTTTTGGTTGTTTTCTTTTTTTTTTTTTTATTCTTCCCTGAAGAGAGAAGGTTGATGGCATTGGTTGTCAACATATAAACTACTTTGTCAATCTTTGTAAGGATTTTACAGTGCTTTTTTTTTTCTTATTCATCAGCTTGGAGATTTGCTCTGAAAACACTGGGTATGATAAAGAGCCTGACAATGGGCTTTAAAGACTTTACCGCATGAAGGATCCCGGGTTGGGTTTGTTTCCGAGAAGATGCGTGTCATCCTAGAGTTGTATTTAGTCCAAGCTGATATTGCCAGTGACCAATATTATATATGGGACTTTTCTTATCCAGACTTGAAATAAACAGAATCCCTCTGAAGCAATTAGTGGCACTCAGTAGGGTTTTCCATAAGACGCCTGTGAGCCTGTGTTTGCTCCTTTGACAAGGTCAGACGATCAAAAAAGTACTGTACAGTGGATTTACACTTATCCCAAACTTTCCACCTATAATCATGCTGTCAATTATGATAGTTTGGCATTTGTTAGTGTCATGATTGTGCACTATTAGTTACACTAATCAGGGTCATTTTTCTAAGAGCCTATTGTATGAAGGACTGGGTTTTCTTTTCCACATGCTGTTTAGCGACTCCTGTCTGTTCTGCAGCTGCTCATGAATGGAAAAAAATGAAGCGCACTACATTTCCATCTAGCTTGTTTGTCTTTTTTGAAATGGTACCCTTCTGTTTCAAGTTTATTGATACTTCTGAGCGGAGAAGATTTACAATCTGCTGTCAGATAGGCTTTGGAAATTGTCACAATTCCAGTCTTGATAAAAAAAAAAAAAAACGCAT
>JBCNYH010000007.1:21660594-21699153 GCA_039654325.1 Tandanus tandanus | reverse complement strand
GGGGGGGGGGTGTTTGAAGGCGGTAGAAGGAAAAAGAGAAAGAAAAAGAGGGAAAGAATGAGGAGGAGGGGGGCGAAATAAATTGTTTATTGAGTCTGGGCACTGGGCCCTTTGTTGTGGCAGAGACCTGTCTTTTATTAGCAGACTGAACTGTCTTCAAAGCCTGGAAAGACACACGACAAAGCCAAGAAAGCAAATACACAGCCTCGTGGGGGAGAAACACACACACACACACACACACACACACACACACTCAAACAGTTTAGTTCCTATGGAAAAGTAAGACAGTGAGTGATCTATAGAGTTCTGACTCTTAAAAAGCTGATAACATGCAGCTAAAAGTAAGAGAGTGTGCTGACGTCATGATACAAACTGTCAAAGTGATGTTGCGCTCTGTGTGTGTGTGTGTGTGTGTGTGTGTGTGTGCGCGTGCGTGCGCGTGTGTGTGTGTGTGTGCGCACGCATAAGTCTGTTACCAGCACTTGAAGTAGAATCAAAGTGTTCTGCTTCCAATAAAGAGTCCCAATCAGCAAAGTGGCAGCAAGCAATGACATCACTGCTGCAGCTGGGCCTTCAGCTGCAGCTCAGAAACCACTAGGTATGTGTGTGTGTGTGTGTGTGTGTGTGTGTGTGTGTGAGTGAGACAGAGAGAGAGAAAGAAATACAGTGCTCTTGCATATGATCTGCTCTTCTGTAAAGAATTTTGTGTCCAGCTGTTAAATATTGTTCATACACAGTATTTGCATGAATTTCTGTGTGTGTGTGTGTGTTGATATACTAGCAAGCCCAATGACTATCTGTGAACCTTTCAATAAATTTGTGTTTATGTTTAGCTACAAATATGCCTCATAAAAATGTCACACTGCAACAACGCATTAACAAAATTCATCACCACCACTACTCTGGACATGTTTCAGTTGGAACTGCTGATAGCAGTAGCAAAAAAGCAAGAGTTTTCATTAGACAGCAGTTATTCTCATAAACAGTGATATGCTTAAACCATTGACAAGCAGCAACACTACAGCCAAACCAACGTATTCAAATACCATGGAGTACACTCAAAACTAACAAAACTGATGGTAACGTGTGTATGTGTGTGTTTGCATGTGTGCATTGGGTGTGAATGGATTTTCACACTATTTCAGTCATCCAAGCAGGAAAATTATGGTCATAAATGACAAATGCCTTTAAAAAACAGGCAACTTCAGAGCGTGCCAAGGAACACTGGTAAAGTACTAAACACACACACTCACTGCTACTGATTACTGCATACGACGACAAAAGTACATTCATATACATATCGCACTCTACTCCTGGACTGCTTAGGGTGTTAAAGGTGTTAGTTTGTTCCTTTTGAAAGGAAGGACAACAGGTCTTATAAACTTTGGACTTCAGTTACTCCAGCTCTGTAGTGGACATGGTTGGGTTACTGTTAACAAAAACAACAATAAATTCAACGGTGCGTCCATATATGAGACTAAATTTATTCCAGATCAGTGTTCTAGCACCATATGAAACCTCTGGTCAAACAAATGTCAAGCATTTTCCAACACATCAAACTCATAACAATGTCCACAACTCAAACAAAATCCAAACAAATCCCACTTGCTAAAATTCAGAATCAGAATCAGAATACTTATTACATCTATTACTATTACAATTGATCCCAGAGGAAATTATGTGCACACAGTTGCTCCATACCAAGTAAAGAAAAAGATAAAGATAAAAGTCTCTATAATTAGGTATTGTTCAGTATTGTCTTTACTTTGGCCAACATTCGCCTTTCCGATACTACCATCAGAGAGTCCAGCTCCATCCCCACAATGTTACTGGCCTTGCGGATCAGTTTGTTCAGTCTGTTTGTGTCTGCAAATAATTCATACAAATTATCCATGAGATCAGGTTGACTTTCCTACAAATAAGAGTTTCTTATCTCTTGTCTATCAATAACTAACAGTTAAATACTAAAACTTCTAATAAGCCTGCTTTGATCCAAATAAAATGATAATTGCAGTGATCCTGTGAGTACACTGAAAGAAAACTGTTCACAGCCATTACTAAATGATAGCTACACATACTGTATACTGTAAATCCAAAATCCAAATACTGAAACTCTTGCAGGGTAGCAAGGAGGTGTAGTAGTCAACACATCCGCCTCACAGCAAGAAGTTCCTTGCTTTGAGTCCCAGCTTGGGCGTTTTTTTATGGAGTTTGCATGTTCTCCCCGTGGGTTTGCTTGCGTGGGTTTCCTATAGGTACTCCGGTTTTCTCCCACAGTCCAAAGACATGCACATTAGGCTAATTTGCTGATCCAAATTGCCACTTGGTGTGAATGGTTGTGTGTGTTAGCCCTGCCTACACACACTGGCGAGCTGTCCAGGGTGTACTCCTCCTTTTCCCAGTGAAGGCTGAGATAGACTCAGCCTCAACGCGACTCTTGTAGGATTAAAATGAGATGAAAGAGTGTATGAAACTCGTGCAGCTTCACATGTTCATAACAAAGAATATATGAAGACTTAAGCTGCAAAACCCCCACCTGTCATCTTTTGTTTAAAATGAGCTCTAAATGCATTTAAAAGTTACATTTTGGAAAAACAATAAATTTCATACAATGATTAATAATCTTTTCATTGGTATGGAAGTTAATTTAGAGAGCATGGCATAGAAGTCTAGAAAATAATTGTTCATTTTAAACAGAAGATTCCCAGAGTTGAATTAACTCTTTCAGATATATTTGCATAACACAATTCTACTACTCCAATAGGTTAATTCTCCTCTTGGAAAATTACTGTGTATTTATAATGCATGTGCCAGTTCTCACAATACAAATTCAAACTCATGTGATGATCATATACCTGCCATCTGTAAAGTGATTCTATATAGCCCCAAATAAAGATCATCAAGTTCTGTAGGATTTTCTTGACGTCTCTTTAGGTTAATCTGACAGCTGAAACCATGATCCTCAAAGAACTTACAAAGCATTTAAGAAATCTTATTACTGAAAGATATGCAGGAGTTATGTACAAAAGAATATCTAAATCATTAGATGTATATCAATGTAGATGGAATAAAGGCCACGCTATCAAAAAAAATATTTTTTTGGATCTTTCCCTGTTTTTCTTCTTGTTGCCGATTCACACCTGTCAAATACTGCCTCCCTATCACATACAACCCCTACCAACCAGGGAGGGGAATAAGCAAGCATGTACCTCCTCTATGGCACATGCTACTGCCACCAGCACTTTTACCAACTGCTGTGCATGTGCATTCGTGGTTGGACTGACACACTTGGAAGGAAGGCGCTATCCGCTCCTTTTTGCAGCAGTTAGCTCACAGATGCCCACGATTGGCTGGTGATTGCTGTAAGTGACAGGAAAGCGAGCATGTGCCATCCCTCCCTCACATAAGCACTTGTCAAATTAGCTCCCATTGACTCCTGGTGGCAGACGCATCAACCTGGATTCAAACCTGGAGTGTTTGTTGATGTGCCACTTGGGAGCCCAGAGAAAAACATTTCTGCTGCTGTGTATTTTTTGCTCTGCATTTGTCTCACAGTGTTGTCTATTTGCACTTGTGAACAACATTTTGTTCCACTGTACACATGCTCTATAGAAGAATGACAATAATAACTCATTTGACTTCATTTGATCAAACCATAACAAATTTGCCATATTGTTTACGCTTATTTTTTTTTAAGAAACAGCTATTGTCTAGACACCACATAGGCCATCCGTGAAAAACACTTGTACAAACATCCTATCACACTTGAGGGTAGACCAGTACTTGCCAGATATTCCTGCAGGTCTTTTACAATTTACACAGGACCTTGGTATGTAACTCCACCTTCTTACTGTTTACTACTGCTAACTAGCAAACTGATGATATTGCTAAGTCAAAACTATTCAAGTTCGCAAAAGGTGTACTCTTGAGGTTACGATCCCAACAAATAATCATACTGTAGTTGGTGTCATTCAATATTGTGACTGTCAAAATTTTTTCCACGATTATTACAATTGATTACGATTTGTCATCAGTCGTGACAGAATGTAAGAATCATTTTGGAATCGTAGTGTAGTAGAGCATTACAGACCTTAACAGAGCGTAACACACCTTGATGCCCCATCATAGGGGATCTTGATGAACTTGGAAACATGATTCCTTGAAGTTTCATCTCTTGGATGCACCCTGCCTCTTTTTGTATACCCAAGCATGGCAACCTTGCTCAAATCGTGGTCATAAATTGTAGGAGATCATAACTGAGTGCATAGGAAAGCAAACGGAAGGGTAGAAATAGAAAAAGTAAACAATAAATCGTGGAGCTCCATGGTTTTTTGAATCGTAGACATCATGAACATCGTGGCCCCAGTGTAAACCCAAGGTTAGATTGCTAAACCTGGTTTCCAGCTTAATTTGGCACACTGCCATATAATCACAGAATATTAGAAAAAATTAGTTTAAACCTAAATCAGATGTAATAATGTAGGATGTCTTGATAGCATATTGATATGAGGACACAAACTTAGGGTTGAAAAAAAAATGCTGCTTGATGCCCACTAACACAGCAAGGAATTAACAAGGAAATTACAGTGATTTTAATTATTCATTCATTCATTTTCTGAACCACTTAATCCTAATTACGGGTCACGGAGAGGCTGGCGCCCATCTCAGCCGACTCTGGGTGAGGGCAGAGTACACCCTGGACAGCTCGCCAGGCCATCGCAAAGCAGAAACACGCTGACGGCAATGCAGCCTACTCTTGACGAAAATCAGAAATGGTTCTTTTACATGCCTCCCACCATAGACAGTGAGAGACATGGCCGGCCTTTGATAACCCAGTTAGCTGCACTAGGGGGACAGCAGTGACATCCCATTGATAGTGGGGCTTGAACCCCCCGACCTTGGGATCAGTAATCAAGCACTCTACCACCAAGCGTAATTTTAATTAGAACTGTTCAAAACATAACCAATTGCCTATCTAATGACAGTACCATTTATTTCATATGCTGTAATAGCAGGTCCTTGCAGCTGCCAAGTTTCCAGCATCAGGAACATAAGTACTTTAGATAGCTAGCCCAGTAAGCTAGCAAAGTTGCTTAAAAATTACAAATACTGCATTGCACAACATTATAAAAATAATGTGCCTCGTGTGCTTAGTGGATTTAATATGGTAACAGGTCCAAGCCATGCTTTTGTCAGCTATTAAGGCCAGATTTAATTGCCTTAAGGGCAAATAAGTTCACCATGGTGTCAGCACAACACTATTCCAAAGTGGATGATCTATTTCTCTAGATCTCAAAGGTTTTGTTGAAATTTTTTATCCATTTCTACAGGGCTTAGTGCCTTTGACTTGACCTTTTAAAGAACAATGCCTTTCTGTTGCTTTTCTAGGGCCAGTGATGGGTGAGTACCACATTAACTTTAATAGTCGAGAGAGCGAGCGAGAGAGAGAGAGAGAGAGAGAGAGAGAGAGAGAGATCTCCGCACTTGACACACATTCCAATATGCACACTTTACTAAGTCTTGTGTTTGCCAATCACTAAAACACATTCTAAAACACACATGAATAATCATTACAAGCTATCACCACCTCACTTATCAACACTCTGGAAAGTACATAAGCTGATAGAGCACACTTCATTTCCTTCTCTAGAGTATTCTACATAGCCAATCAAAAGATTTGGCTCATCCTTATGACTTTTTGGTTTTGTTTTGTAATGTATTACTCTTCGTTAATTAATAAACAGTCTTTTCATTTTAATGCACTGTGCATGCTTTCTGTCATCTTGCTCCAGTAACACAAAGTTGCCCCCAATCCTCAGGTTAAGGCACATTGTTATATTTGTCTGTCTGTGTTTATCTTCTTATCTACCTCGTTTTTTATTAGAATGTGGGAAAAATTAAAAATATGTATAAGCGAACTGAGAAATGTTTCTGACTTTCTGGAAACAACTTGGATCTAATCAGAAAATGTGTAAAACTTATGCTATCTAATTAGGCAGTTAATCATACAGTAGCATAATCATACAGCATTTTTGTTTGTGTATTCAGTTGAATCCAATTCTTGGTGACTATTCTCATAGAGTTCTCTTTTTACAGGGTAGGTTGATAGGTCTTTATCATAAGCCCACACAGAACCTGGTATTTCAAGGCAGTCTCCCACAAAGAACTAACCAGGCCCTACCCTGCTTAGCTTCCAAGATCAGAGGGGATCAGGCATTCATAAGGTGATATATATATATATATATAGATTAAACCATATTGTTCTGAAGTCCCACTGTTGGAATTAGATCATGACTGTCTTTAGGGCTTTGTTCCTTCTTTTATTAGAGGAAGATTTTTTTCTGGTGAAACTATAAGACATTGAGCTAACTAGCAAAAGTCAGTCTGTCAATGTGGACCATTTAGTTCTTTTGAAAAACATATTTATACTAATGTACAAAATGCAATTTATATCTAAGACTTTTTGGCTCTGGTAGGTTGAACTACAGCCATCAGAGACAGTTAGGATTTTTCACTGGTTCTGGTAGGGGAAAAACAATGAATCAAAGTGTTTTATGACTCAAAGGAAAGACTTACTTTGGTTCTTCTTACAACATTTTCTCCCAATTTTAGTCATCCCCAATTCCCAACCATTAGCTAGTTTTCTCCTATCATATGACAGCTACCAACAGGGGAGGGTGAGGACTAGCATATGAAGCCAGGACTAGCATAGAACCTTTTCCCAGGCAGATGCTTATATTTCATCACAGAGCAGATGAACACACTTAGAGGAAACTACTAACTGCTAACTGTCCTTTGAGTTCATAGATTTCCATGATTGGCTAGTATCACTATAGGCTGGAATCTATCTCAGTTGACTCTGGGAGGAGCCGTGGTACACCCTGAACAGCTCGCCAGTCCATCACAAGGCACCACACACACACACACACACACACACACACACACACACACACACACACACACACACACACAAACAAAAAACACCTTCACACTCACAGTCACCTAGGAGCAATTTTTAACAGTCAATTAGCCTGATGTGCATGTCTTTGGACTGTGGGAGGAAGCCAGAATGATATGAACTCAACAGAATATGAACTCAACATGCTCGCCAAGTCCGGGAACCCAGGACCTTCTTGCTGTGAGGTGGACGTGCTAACCACCATGCTACAGTGCAACCCCCTAATCAACAGACGACAGAATTCCCATTTTGACAGTTATAATGTCTGGGACTCTCATCTCTCACATATGGCTGAGGCATCACTGATGGAATACTCACTATCTTGACCAAACTCTGAACCTGTCAATCTTCAGTCAGACAGTAAACAAGAGTCTCAAAGAGCCATGAATGTTCCAAGTCTTCGTTGAGGAGGGTCTGTTGAGTCAGTGGATGACGGCGACAATTCTGATTATATCAGCATATGCCATGCCAACATTTTTTTCCCATTTTCTAAACAGATTTTATCCCTTATTAAGGTCACGGGGAGACTAGAGCCAATTCCAGCCAACTCCAGCAAAGGTGGGGTACACCCTGAACAGCTCATCAGACCATTGCAGAGCCAACACAGGCAATCAAGAATATTCAATTAGCCTAATGTGCATGTCTTTGGATTGTGGGAGGAAACCGGAGCACCCAGAGCATCTACCCTGTAAAAAGAGAACACCATGAAAATAGTCACCAAGAATCAGGTTCGAATGAATGCACAAACAAAAAAATACTGTATGATTATGCTACTTTTTGATTAGATAATTAGATAGCATAAGTTTTACACGTTTTCTGGGAGGAAACCAGAGCAAAGCAAAACAAACATGGGTAACGCATGCAAACTCCACACAGAAACACTCTTGAACCCATGGGGCTTGAACCCAGGACCTTCTTGCTGTGAGGTAGAAATGCTAACCACTACACCACAGTGCTATACACATGACAACATGCCTTCCTCAAATTCATGGATCCTGGGACCAGCGTGAAACTCTTGTGGTTTGTGAGGAAAACGAGGAGGTTTGCTTGGGACAACTTTAAAGGGCTCTTTCGTTTTCTTCCTTTTTGGAAGTGCTTAGCTGCACACATGGTCTTACACAGAGAAAAACACGCAGGTCAGCTCAGGTCTATGGCATGTCACTCTCTTCTTTTATCTTCACACTGCTGCTTAGTGAACCACTGAACACTTATTAGTAAACAACACAGTGATGCATGTTAAGCCATTCTACACCATCCCCTGACTCCAGTCACAAACTGTCCATTGACCATGCCCTAAGGCCATATACCCCAACACCCATAAATACCTCCTCACTGCTAAATGTACCAAACTGCAATATTTATACCTCCTTACTGCTAAAAGCACCAAACCAAAAAGTAAACACCGCCCGCACTGCTACATTCCCCAAACCCAAATATATATCTGTCTCACTGCTAAATACCGCAAACCCACAAATAAATACCCCCTTTGTTGATAAATTCCTTAAACCCAAAAAGAAATACCCTAAAGACCCAAAAAGAAAATATGAAATAGAGAGAGAAGAAAGTAAAGAAAAAAAAAGAAAAAAAAAAAGAAAAGAAAAAAAATAAAATTAAATAATAATAATAAATAAATAAAAAAAAATAAAAAAAAAAGAAATACCCCTCTCACTGCTAAATAATCTTTCCGCTATACTTTTGTTTGAAGACTGTAAATTGTCATACACCATCCATGGCAGGGAGTTCAAGAAAGTAAGACTGACCTTTCTGTTTGGGTGAGAGAGATGGCATTACTTTTTTCCTGTCAGTTGTCACTCTAGATAATCATGTTTGTGTCTGTGGCCAGTGGCCCCTTGAGCTGTATATCAGACACACATTGCATACCCTAGCAGTGGCATAAAGTAGATGGTGGAATTGCCCTGATTAAAAAAGTGTGTATTTCAGATTATTCCTCTTCACGAAACTGTTTCTCAAGTGTGCACTCTCATCTACACGGCTGCCAGTGCTCTCTCGTTCAAGGTCAAGGAAAGTCAAGAATATTCATAAGAAAAGTAATTGGTTAGTGTATGTCTTTTGGTTCACCACTGTTTCAAGGAAAAATCACTATCCAAACTAGATAGTTATTATTTATCCTAACATAAACCCTTACCCTAATCCTAGCCTTTTTACTGTATAGGTCGATGCGTTCTCTGAGATTAGTCTCCCAAATCAAGACAACATGGTGAAACATTCAGGCATTCACCAGCCAATCAACCAGCCAACTTACACCACAAATATTTCTGAGGCATTTTTCAGTCATCTGTCTGATGTCCACTTCATGCTACAGAATAGAGCCTAATCTCAGAGAACAGAAAAGAATTGCAGTGGAATCAATGCAGTTTAGACCACTCAAGCTTTAGGTGCATATTACGTTTGTAACAAAAAGGTGAATGGAGTATATTTTATGCGTGTTTTGTAAATTGAGTATTATCTTAGACATAACTTTATATTATTAGACGTAACTTATCTACAGTACTGTCTGTACAAAAGTCTTAAGAGCCCTATTTCTTTTAATATAAACTTTGCTGTAGATTTTTATTTTATAACTTGTACATAAGCAAGTCAGAACAGAAACATTTTAGAGTTCCAACACAAAATTAGTTTTATTAGTTTTCCAACACAGAATTATATGTTACAAAACATGTTTGTAGAAAACAGAATATTATATGAGACACCACTTTCCAGACAAACACATAATGAAGGCTGCTGGGTTTTGCATGCGAATAAAGAAGCAAGTGAGACAGTCAAAATCGCCAGGAGAACTGTGGCTGGATCTGCAGGATGCTCAGTAAAATTTAAAGCTCACTACCTTGTAAAATGGTAAAACAAAAACCTTGTAAAACAAACCTGTACCTGAGACTTCTATATTTTTATAGCACAGGGTCATCACACCAAATATTGACTTTGCTTTATTTATTGCTGTTTACTGTGATTTACATAATTTTTAATGTAGAAACATTGAATTTAATAATTTATATGTAAATATAAGGCATCTCTGCTCTACAGCATTTCTTTGCATGTGCCTAAAACTTTTACACAGTACCCTATGTGTAATAATCTGAGAGCTGCACTCTGTGTTGTGGACACAGTTAATAATGCAGTACTTGGCAACTTAGTAGTCACCATAAAAGACATGCTAAACAGATTTGCTTTATATTTGATAAAGACTATATAAAGATAACGTACATAAGAAAACTTTTTATAACTAGTAACTAAACACAATGTGCAGGCTACATTACATTTATAAGATCATCTATAAAGTTACTGACACTGACCCATTTCCTTCCAAACTGCTGCTTTTTGGCTGAACTTTTGGTCACTTCATTCCCTACAGTAGTTTTGGTGGGCCATGAGCCTCATGGAGAATCATGCTTCAGACACAAAGACATTGTAAAATGGCAGATCCATGCATACTTTTCTCTCATATGCAGGAGAAGATATGTTGAAACTTTTAACTGGTACTGTATGTCTTGCTTGCTATGAAAACAGGATCTAGAAGAGTAGTACAGTAGTAGAATAGTCATGTATTCTTATGTCAAGTAAACAATTTAAAAAGGTGTTGTATCTAGCACATGTTCTCCCCGTGCTTGCATAGGTTTCTTCAGGTTACTCCGGTTTCCTCCCACAGTCCATCACATGAGTAAGTGGGTGATGAGTTGGGGCTAGCTTTACTTGTCTTAGAAATGATGTTCTAGAGTTCACCCTCCCTGGCTGCTTCCTGTCATGTACTAGGGGGAACCAGGTAGTAGGTGAGAATTGGCAAACTTACAACTTACCAGATTAGGAGAAAACATGCTTTAAAAAAAGGAACAGGCTGTTTGCATCTGGAACACAAGCTGTAATCAATGATTTAAGGGGTTTACTGGGTTTACCTTTCAAATGCATCTGCCTTTAATAAAGAACTTTTTTGGAGTCCCTTTAGGACCTCAGTCTGACCATTAAATAAGTCCTTATACACAAAAGATTTAGGTCTTTGGTGGAAGATATTTTTCTTTTTATGTCCATATTTGACTGCAATTTTAGCCTGTTGTTTAGTCTGTGACACTAATAAACCCCCAGGTACTCTAATAAAAATCCACTGCTGTGTCTAAAATTTGCCATTTTGGTGTCCGAAAGTATAGTCAGAATTATTATACACTATATAGTGGACTCAATGTATCCCATAATGCACTGGGGAAATTATTGTACAACCCATGGTCACTAACCAAGCAATATATAACCATCATGCATTGCATTCTTCCTTATGACGGGACAAATTCAGGAGTTTTAGTGCAAAGTTAAGGGCAGCACATCATAACACAAACGGCTGTTTAAAAGTGATTTTTACATAAAACTCAAAAAACATTAAGCCAAAGTGTACAACACGTTATAAACAGAGAGTCAGGTACAATTAAAATAAAAAATAGAAAATAAATATAAGCCAAAGTGGAGTAAGACATACAATATGAAAACGTATAAAGTTACAGTGCAGTAAAAGAAATCGATCCAAATCTCAAATTTGATTAAATTTGATTTAATTCTCAGATTTGATTTAATTAAAGGCAGTGGCAAAAAGAGAAGTGTTTCTTGGTCCTTTAAGCTTATTTAATGTTGACCTGTCATGTTTGAAAAGTGTAACAGTAATTATGCAACGAACAGTGCTGAGGATTAGTGTCCGAAAGCATTTTAACTCTTTACGTTTGAGCTCATCATATATTTCTCTGAATTCTATAATGTATATTCTTTAATTAACTAGATAGTGAGTAAGGGGTAGTGAATGAGTGAATGATTTCCAACAAGCCCAGGTGTTCAAATTCTTTAAGTGGCGGTGTATCTTTCACAATTATAATCACATGTTTTATCTCTTGGTACAGTAATTATGTGGAATTCTGATATTTTCTGTGTTCCAGCACTCTGTCACATTCTATTTTTTGCTCTCTACCTAAAGTTGCATTTTGTTCCAGTTGGTTGTCAGCTTCCACATTTCTGTCACATTCTATATTTCTGTGGCCGCTCAAAACCAGCTGTAATGTGTGCTTGGTGAAGCTGCAAAAAAAAAAAGAAGCATGCATTGACAGTAAAGAGGAGTGGATGATTGAAGAAGTGTCATCAGATGCTTATTTCTCTTATCTTTCTCCATGCTATTTCCCTTGTGGGTACAGTATGTGTCAGGTGTAGTGAAAGGGTAAGCGAAACAGACCATAACAGAAAGATGCTAAAAGAAAAAGATGGAAAATTACAGATAGAATAAATACTTGTAGGTCAAAATCACATCCCTTTCATTCTGCTTCTTTTTCTCTATTTGCTCTTTCTGTCTCTGCTGCAGGACAAAAGACTGGGGCCTGGCAGTGTGGGTGTCAGGTGATGTGTGACGGGCTTAAATTAAAGATGACATAATGAAGGGGCCACTGCTGGGGATCTAGAAACTAAGGGGCCATGCAGGATGGGCAATCCAGATGAGGGCACAGCATACTGGGCAGTGGCAAAGCTCACTTATGGTCCAGATGGTACACGTTAGCGAACCATGCTAATGAAACGCAGGCTGACGTCAGCCGCAACACCCTCCCATTGTTATGTTGCTTAATTTGTTATAATATTTGCCTTACAAATGAAAGGAAGGAGAGTACAGAGGCCTGAGGAGGGGCAGGTGCTGATGTAGGGTTTTAGTTTTAGTTTACCCTACAAATTGAGGAGTGTGCAGCAAGCATTAATCCTAAAGCCAGGGTCTGAAAAACAGGATTGAGGTACTTCTACCTCTGTGAGCTTAAAGTAGAGAGCAGCCTACAGTCTACTCCACACACAAACGCTCAAATAATCGAGAGCTTAACTTAAATCCAAATCCTGTTTAAAAAATGCTGTTGTAAAGCTAGTGAGTCGTAGATCGTGAAGTGTGAAAAGGGTTTAGGAGAATAAGGAAAAGGGGCGAGAAGGAAAAGACAATGCCATGCAACTGTGTCGGAACTGGGTTGTTCACTAGAAGTCCAGTATAACAAAGAGGGCGAGAGCTACAAAGGCCGCCGTCAGGCTTGACCACTCTTGCATGTATCCACACACATCCAAGCTCACCCACAGTGCTTAGTCCTTCAATGGCTCTGGCTACTCACCCTTAAACACACTCCCTCTCTCATTTTTTTTTTCAGGAAAAGTTCCATTCATCCTCTTCTCTCCTCAGACTCTCTTCTCTGAACCAGCCCAAGGAATGCCTTTGTTTTTCCGAAGACAAATCTACTGTAGCATTAAGTACCACCTGCAAAGTTGGCAAAGCTGAGACAGAGCCCGAGAGAGGAAGACAGCATGGAAGTGGTCAGGTGGAGGGGGCAATTTGATATATGCCGACAAGGACCATAAAGATGAGTGAACAGAAGAGAAAAACAAAACAATAGAACAAACAAAAATCAGAAAAAGAATATTTGACGGAGCAAAGAGATGGATTGAGAGATAGAAGGTTATAGAGTATTTATTGCGCTCTCTTTTTCTGACAGGGTGATTGTAAGGTGCTTTACTGGAGTGAGTAATAAGAGAAGGTGTTGCCAGAGTAATTACATAGCACATTAAAGGCTTTTATAAACATTAGCGTTCTTTCTTCACCCAGTGGGATGGCTAGCTCATAAACGACCAAAAAAGTCACTGCCAGATAGATGGACAGGCAGAAAGGGAGGAGTATAAGAAGATAAATACAGTGGAAAGACAGAGGGCAGGTAGACAGAAGTGGTTGACTCCAACTCACTAAAAAAGGTTAAGATGATGAAGAATGCGAGGAGAAGAAAACGAAAGAATGAAAAAATGACATCCAGGACTCAGGATCCAACAAAAACCACATCTGGTTTCCTCATCAAGAGGGATCCAGCCCATGGAATGCAGGACGCATGGCCCTGACCTCATATTCTAAATATACATAGTCATACCATACATCTTACAGCGGCACATGCCCTAAGCCTTGCAGTCCACGCCAATCTACCACCTATTGCCTTCACATAGGCATGCAGTACACAGAGCTCATAAGAAACCACAAGAAAACACTCTTAGCCAAACTCGTAATTTTGGGGATGAGATATTAATGTGAAAGAATGGGACAGGATGTATAGAAAAAAAATTGCTCAAGTTTTATTTGAATGGCTCTAGCGTTCTAAAAAGTTTTCTTAATTTTTGTGAGAGGGGAAACCCTTTGCTGTAGGGCCCTATATAAAACCTTCACGGGTTCCACCCTTTAGGGTGCTGGATGGAACTTTTTATATGGCTGTAGGAAGAGGATAGGTAGGGAGAGGTTGAAGAAATTAAAGTGACGGATAGACCCTCTGCCTTCCGTCTTGTTCCAACCATAGCGTGCGTTACTGAGCAAAACACGTTTGCTTTATTTTTTTCATTACCCAGGTGCTGCAAAGGACAAATTCCATAGCTTGCTGCTGCAGCGCAATACAATGATCTCACTTTGGTGTTTCTGCCAGTATGCTTTTATTCAGGGCCAGATAACTGTTCGAAAACAATGCCTGCTGTTAATTACTCAATTACACATTCATTCTCGCAGTCTCGTATAGCTCTTTAGACACTGGACATGAACTGACCCTTTCTCATTCTAGCCTCTTTCAAAGTGACCCAAACCTTCATAAGAAAGCCAAAACCTTTGGCTGGGGTGCCATACCTGTTAGTAACTGCTGGCAAAGTTCACAAATGTTCTCCTTCATTTAGACAAGTTCATTTGGCTTGTCAGTGCTTTCTCTGAATGTTCTGAAGCCAGCTGCAAACATTAGACTTCTTGTGTTCTTGAAAGAACAAGGAACATCAAGCCAGAGTGCCAAGGAATGTTAAGGATAAATTTACTACCGCTTGCATACATTGAACTTCTTAGGGAGAAGTTCATACGAACACTATGACGTATCACAAATAAACCAGCCAATCTGTCCCTGTTGCAGCAGATCATTTTGGCAGATGATTGGTTAAAGAAATTGGTCCCAGAATGCACAGGCATGGATGTGATTAAAATCCTGAAAAGAAACTCATATTTTGAGTGCAATCCCACTTGTCAAGACACACGGTTTGTTTAACGAATACCAAACCAACACATCAAGCATGGCGGTGTTTCTTAAGAACTGATTGGCCGAGGGCCTGACAAACTGAGTTTCATACGCTACCAAAAATGAGACCTTACTGGAATTTCTGAGGCCTGGAGGATGGGACTGTTACCAATGACTTTCACTGTAGCTACAGTGCACTTGAGACCTCAGTGTATTTAGTCCAACCATTACCTTTCTTCTGGCCTTTACTTTTAGGAACAGATGGTTCTCCACTCAAGTGTTGTTGGATATTCTTTAGTGATTATAGCAAGCATGTGGAGAGCTCAGTTCAATAAGTGATAATTGAAAGACTAACACTAAATGGTACTGCTTAGTTCGAGTGGATTCACATCACATGGGAGAGAGTACAGGCTGTCGAATATCACTGAGGACACTCCATAATGCGCTAGGTGAACTTATCATTTGAAACAAATCTGTATTTCCTTTAAACCACACTTCACAAAATAAAAAAAGCTAAGTTATTCCTCATCTTGTGTGTCTCTTGAGTCCATGAGACAGCTGCGACGGATTCCAAATATGAAGCAACACTCACTTATTTTCCCAGGATTAATCTCAGCGTTTGAGGGCCGACACCCCACCACCAACATCGTTGCTAATAAAAACAATATTTAATTTCTTATTTTTTCTCGTTCCTTCTTTTTCTCTTGCTCATACCTCCTTCATCTCCATGTGGCAGTAATACACACATAGGTGTGAGAATTGCACACTAATTAGTTCCTGTCCTATTTATCACCCATCTGTCCGTGCTCAAGCTACAAGTGTCTAACTGGTTCTCATTTCAAAGAGACATGTTGAACATATTCCACCAGCGCCCATCATCAAACACACTTAATAAGTGTCTCATACATTTACACGTTGGTTTAAATTTAGAGGCATGTTGATAAAAGGCGTTCCATTGCAGATAATGACTTTATGAAAAGACGTGCTGCACTACAACAGATCTATCAAGTGCCTCTCTAATAAGAACCATAAGACTGGAGCTCAGAAATGTAATCACCATTGTACTAGCCAAACAGGCTTAAACACACACACACTGTTAAAACTTCAAAAACAGGATCCGGATTGATTTGATCATCCCTGATATTGCCAAGACTGATTGGAATCACGTCGTTAATGAAGGTACTAACGATGATAACTTACATATGTGATTTGTTTATGATTCATTATGGTTTGCTATGAACTAAACACCATTCATTTCATTCTCAGCAATTGGTTTATTGGGTCTAGGTCAATCCAAATTATTATTAACAATCAGTGCAAAGAGTCGCCAATACATCATTGAACACCACACACTTACTGTACACACTGAAGTAATCTTCAGTAGCCCATCCACTAAGCAGCATGTTTTTGGGAGGTCTCAGCAAAATGTAGTACCTGAGTAATCACACAACCACAGGAAGAACAAGCCAAACTCAAGGAGGGAGAGGATTGAATCCCAGAACCCCATACTTTTGACATGAGGCACCAATACTTCAACATAATTCATGACTAGTTAATTATGATATAAAAAGCTTAATTGTATAATCATCATCCATGACCATCAAACAAATTATTTGTCCCAGAACCTAAACTTAACCATTAAGAAGCCAGTGATATAAACAAATCACATATTATGGCAATATTCTAAATGGTTCCCAGTTCAATGCTCATCTTAGGGTTATGATCCATCTGGAGTTTTACATTTACTTTCCATGCCTGTGTGGGTTTCTTTGGGGAAAAATGTCAATAGGTTTACTGGCTATGCTAAATTGCCCCAGGATAAGAATGTGAGGGTACATGGTGACCTGTGATGCACTGGTGTCCCATGCAGAATGCATTCCTGCTTCACACCCAATGTGCCTAGGATAAGGTCTAGTACCACTACAACCCTGACCAGGATAAACTAGTCAGTGGAAATTATCCATCCATCCATCCATCCATTTGCCAAACTACTTAATCCTACTAGGGGAGCCTATCTCAGCCGCCTCTTGGTGAAGGTGAGGTACACTATGAACTACTTGTCAGTTTGTCACAGGGCCAACACACACACACACACACAACCATTCACACTCACACCTAGTGGCAATTTGGAACAGCCAGTAAGCCTAATGTGCATGTTTTGGACTGTGGGAGGAAACCGGAGTACCCGGAGGAAACCCATGCATGCACGGTGAGATCATGCAAACTCCACACAGAAACGCCCTCGCCGAGCCCAGAACTCAAACCCAGAACATTCTTGCTGTGAGGCGCTGCTACACCACCATGTTGCCCTCACTAAAGATTAATAAATGTGAAATGAATTTTAAAATACCTGAACTGTGTAAAAAGGGGTCTGTTTGGTCTCCTCAAACTTTGACAAACAGCATGAAATCATTTGACAGTCTTGAGTCTTGAGCGGGACATATGTGAGCAGTTACATGACAATAGAAAATGGAAGCATGGAAACAATCCCATCGTTTTTCACTGTGTGATGACAGTATGGTGTTGTAGAAGTGCAGAATAGCATACACCACGTGCACACACCACACACATGTGCCTAGGAGCAGTGCACAACATCTGCAGCTGGTGGGCCACAGCCAAATTCAGGTCCTTTTAACACTGTGACCTTCAGTTAAGCCCTACAGCAGACCTGACATAAATACCAGTATTAAAACACAGCAGGGCTAGGTTATATGTGTGTATGGGTGTGGGTCAGCCCAATGTGTGAGAAAGACCGCTTTGGGGCCTTGGAACATATATACCACGCACACACACACACACACACACACACACACACACACACACACACACACACACACACACACACACACACAGCTGCAGCAGCCGCAGAGGCAACTCTTAGGTCTTTGGCTGGACCCGTATTGACGTGGGGTGATGGATGTTAATTGCGGGACCGAATGGCTGTATTGAACAGGCTTCAGAAAGCGCCTGCAGAGCTGGACCCAAAGCAGGGGAGAGAGAGGGAGAAAGCAAAAGAGAGAGGGAGCATGTGAGAGCAAGAGAGAGCCAGATGCACAGCCAAGAAGGACTCAACAACTGACACCTCTCGCACCACTGCCCAATGCAAAGCAAGCCATCTCAAACAAAGACAATACTGGCTGCAGTCATGATTGTGTGTGCGAGTTAAGGGGAAAGGAGAAAGAGAGAGAGAGAGAGAGAGAGAGAGAGAGAGAGAGAGAGAGAGAGAGAGAGAGAGAGAATATGTGTGTAAATGTCTTAGCCAAAGATCAATAGCCCGAAGCTGCAAAAGCAAAGACATGGGCAATCAATACTCGGGCCACAAGCAGTGGGTAAAGGCTAAAGGAGGGAGAGAAAAAGAAAAGAGGAATTAAAGAGACAGAGCAAAACGGTGGAAAAAAATGAATGAGAAACAGAATGAGGTCAAATAAAGCAGTGTGACTAAAATTTCTACTAGAAAGACAAAAGAAGTACAGTTGATGCGCTTGAACTTGTGAACTTCCAAAATTGATCGTCTTTAGGTTCAGATTTTAGGGTCTGTATAAGCAGAGACTCTCCTGTTGTTGCTATATCACTGTAAGGAAAAGGATTGGCAACTTGAATCATCCGTTTAATAAGTTTGTCTCTATAGTAACTGTTAATAGTACGTATTCTATTTTTAGTACAAAATTATAGTAAGTGGGGGCTACAATGGCTCAGTGGTCAGCACTGTTGCCACATGAATGGGTTTCCCCATGGTACTCTGGTTTCCTCCTACAATCCAAAGACTTGCACATTCAGTCAACTGGCTACTATAAATTGCCCACAAGTGTGAATAGTTGTTTGTGTTAGTCCTGCAGCAGACTGTAAGGTATACCCCACCTCTCACCCAATGTTTGTTGGCATTGGCTTCCTACATGAACCTGATGGATAATCGGTACAGATAATGGATAGATGGATGAATTAGTGAACACAGAATTTGAATAAATATTCAAATTTCCATTTATATTTTAGTGTTTAACTGCTATTAATGTATTATAATATCTTTATTTATCATAATTATTAGGGTGACATGGTAGCACAGTGGGTGCCATGGTGGTGTAGAAGTTAGCACATGTGCCTCACAGCAGGAAGGTCCTGTGTTTGAATCCTAGGCTCAGCAAGGGTGTTTCTGTGTGGAGTTTGCATGCTCTCCCCATGCTTGCGTGGGTTTCCTCTGGGTACTTCGGTTTCCTCCCACAGTCAAAGACACGCACATTAGGCTAATTGGCTGTTCCAAATTGCCACTAGGTGTGAGTGTGAATGGTTGTGTGTGTGTTGCCTTTCGCTGGACTGGCGGGCTGTTCAGGGTATACCCCACCTTCGCTCAGTGTCAGCTGAGATAGGCTCCATCCTCTCTGGGACCCTAATAGAATTAAATAGTTCTGCAAATGAATGGTTGTACAGTGGGACGTGTGGCTGCCAAACAGCAGCATATTCCTTAGCTCAATCCAGCGCTAAGGTTACTGACTGTATGACGTTTCTGAGCATGTTCTTGTGTCTACATGGGTTTCCTCCGGATCCTCCAGGATAACCTCTGGACCTACTCCTATCCTGACCAGGATTTACAGTTACTGAAGATTAATGATGATGATTCATTTATTAGTGCATTGCAGTCCTAGTTCTAGATTGTCTTGCTCTCAGAGTTGACAATTTCCCTTGTCTGATACTCCCGATTCTACATGTTTCCACATTATGGTTTCGCGCAGGGTTTTCAACAAGTTCTCCATACGCCTGTTTTCCCATGTGGTGCCCCCTAGTGAAGACTACAGAGTAATAACAAAGGTCAAAGGACAGCTGGAGCCTGCACCTGATGGATGCTGAAACGACTCCACAGCTTTAGTCCCTGCATCTTAGATGAATTTATATTGGATCTTATTCGCTATTTACTTCCTTTGACAAACAGCTTTCCATCCAGCAGCACATTCTTCACAAGTTTTAAGAGGTCAGGCAAGGAGCAGCCAGGTCACAAGTAGGGTGGGGGGTGGTGATGCAGTGCATGAGTGTAAAAGAACACTGGAGATCTGACCTGTAATTTGCTATACACTGTCATAAATTATCTACTCTCCCTGATGGACTGCTATTAATACAACACACACACACACACACACAATATCATTACTTTCTGGGGACAAAATACCCCTGTACGTATCACTTAAAGATTGTGTTGGTGTGTATGTGCGTGAGAGTGTGAGAAAGACAGAAAGAAGAGTGAAAGGGAGGGAGAGTGAGTGTGTTGGCTTGGCTGACCGTCTGCGGTTCTGTCGCGGTAAGGGGGAGGTGGTGGCGGGGAGGGGGCGCGCAAAGCGGGCGTTGCTGCAGAATTCCCTGAGAAATATTCCTTTTGGAGCCGACCCTATACTTACATACCTCCCTTTCCCTTTTAAACTCTTTTCTCAATTCCACTGTTATGAAACGCAGGGTCCTGAAAACGCATCACTCTTTCAAAAAGCACTAAAAGTCCCAGTGCGCAAAGAAAGTTTTTTTTATTACCTTAATGCGCAGCTTCCTAGCCCTTACTCCTGGAGTTTTCCATGCTCCAGCATCCGGCTGAACCTCGTCAAGCGCTTGTTAACGAGCTGATGAGCTGACTCAGGTGTGTTGGGGCAGGGGTATACTAGTGTGTGCCGTTAATGGGGACTTGGAGAGTATGGTTTGCGAAAGTACAGTCATATAAGCCAGTAGTTGAGATGCTGGAAGTGGTCTCCTGGGTCTCGTTATCTACCCCGGTGGTAATAGAGGTAGATACAGTGCACCGTCCCGTTGAGGAAGGCGCTAAAACGACACTCACACCGCACCGCGCCCTCAGTCACACACACACACACACACACACACACGCGAGTGTGTTTTTGCTCGCAGTCAGCATCAGAGCGCACGAATCCGATACAAGCAAGCGCGTCTGAGAGAGAGAGAGAGAGAGAGAGAGAGAGAGAGAAGGGGGTTGGTGATTGTAAAGGAGGGTGGACTGATCTATGTGCCGCTTCTAAAATCTTGTTCTTGTGTTTTCATTCTCGGAGTGAGTTTTAGGCTGTGGAAGAGGAGCGTCTTGTCTGCAGGGGGATTGTACGGAGAAACCACTCTTTCCCACCGTTTTTTGTTTCACTGATTAACGTAAAGGGCAGAAGATAAGAAGGTAGTGTAGCTCGGGCTTCACTCTGTCACTCTGCTTAAGTGGACATACAGAAAAAAAAACATCTGTGCACAGAAGGATCGTGTTATCTTTTCTTTGGCATTTGCAGCTGCTGCTTTGTGAAGCCACAAACTTTCTCTTCTTGAAGTTAAATAATTTAAAAGCTCGGATCCCATGCAACCCCCTCCTTCAAACATTTTTGGATGATGTCACTGCAGTGCGTTTTTGGCCAGAGCTCCTGGAGACCCACAGTCGGGCAGCGAGCGCGGTGAACTCTGGAAAATCAGGTGCAGAGCCGCCGTGTTGAATCTCACGGGTGGCTAGATTTGCAACGCGCATCTGTCCCCTTTCTCTCCCTCCATCATCTGAGCTGGACCGGACTAGACCGTGCACCGACTCCCACAGTTTTTCGTGGATCCCTCGCAGCCATGACCGAGGCCGACTGGCGGCGCTTGAAGTGCCCCGCGCCGCGCGCAAATCTCAGTCGCACCGGCCAGTCACTCTGCCTCCCTTTTCCTCTCTGCACTGATCTGCACCAGTCCATGGAACTCTCGTATCATGTGTGTTCTGGAATCTCTCGATTTTAAAAGGACCCTGAGTAGGAAGAACACTTTGAGGAAGTGAGGGTAGGAATTGTAATCGTATTTAGAATCCTTGGAGCAAAGAGTTTCCCCCTCTGGTGAACCTCGGACCGGACGTGGAGCGAGGACGCCCGGTAAATTTGGCTTCACCTGTTACCCGTGGAGAATACCAGCTGTTATGGCCTAACCCCCCCACTTCTCCTCTCCTCCTCCCGTCCGCTCTGCCCCGCCCCCGAGCCGTTACCAAGCGCGCAAGGAACAGCCGCCGTTACAGCCGCTCCCGGTGGCACACTTGCCGTGCACTCCTTATTACCGACACACACACACACACACACACACACACACACACACACACACACACACACACCTCCTTCCAAAGGGGGAAGCTATGCGCGCCGCCCGGTGCCGGCGGGAGCGTCCGCTGACCTTGTGACCTTTCCGTCGGGAATACACCGGCGGGATTGAAAGGTGAACTTTGGCGCAATCGAAGGCGATCCTGCGTTCATTTGTTTCCCAAGACGCACAGAGCGACTCGGCCGGACGCAGGGAGCGATGCGGTCCTTCCTCTCTACCCTGGCTGTCTTGTAAGTCATTAATTACCTAATGCTGACCTCCTGCACATGCGTGTTAATGCAAGCCGTTTCCTGTAAACTGTAATGCGTAAAATATTTCCTCTGTAAAAGCAGAAGCTATGCGGAATTACGCATTTGCTACACGCTTCACTTCCCATGACTAACTGTGAGTCTTGCATACATAATCACAAATTGCACGAAATGACATCACCGCCTCTGGGTTGCCATGGTCACGGATGTCAATTAGACATGCTCTCAGGTAAGAGTACCTCATCCAAAGAAAACAAACTCCAGAATTTCTGCAGTGCTTTCCCAAAGTGTGACCATGAACCCTTTTTATTTTCCTTTTCCTTCTTGCCCTCTTCTTGCTTTTACACATGGCAGTCACTATGGGACGGATGTCTTATTTTTATTTATTTATTTTATTTTTTTTTTTACCAACCTGCACACAGGTTTACTACTCTTCACTTTCTGTGTTTTTCCCAAGAACCCACAATTTATCTAATATTACTAACTGTTATCCCCTGGAGGACTGGCACACATAGCACATGAGGACAGCTTCTAGAAATTACAACAGTATTAGCTGTGCATTTTAAATGTTCACTTTAGTGATGGCAAATGGCCTTTTGGATGGAATTAGTAAAAAAAAAAAAGTTAAATTCCATAAAGGTGATCTAATATAATGCTGTTTAGATTTGTTTTAAAAGTGGCTCTCTGCTCTATTTACCGATGAAGGTGGATGCAGTCTTGTAAAGTATCAGGATCAGGTGTAGAAGTGATTTTGTGATTATGCACATATGCATATTTTTTAGAGCACAAAGTCTACAAATGTCAATATGAAGTGTTTGTGTTTCTCATCTAAACCTTAACCACTAAACCTTACCACATGTGCAGCACTCAATTCTGCACAGACTGAGAGAGGTGCAATTGGATCCATCTATTTCAATTGAACTCTTGTATTTCATCACCCTCAAGTCTCTTGTGTGCAGTCCAGAACCAACTGCTTCCTCCGGGCCCTTGGCCTCAGCCTGCTTCACAGATGTGAAAGGTGCACTGTGTAATGTGGCAGTAACACTACATTGCAAGCTGATTAGCTGGTTTGTGTTCCTGCCATACCGCTTAAGCCGAGACAGTCAGTCAAAACTTGTGTGAGAGAATGAATTCTGCTTGAAAGGCACACGGGGATGAGGGTTAGGGGTGATTTGGGATAGAACTCCACTTTCCACACCTTTAGGACAAATCCTGTCTCAGGTCTGATGATGTCACATTTCTTTGCTTGTCTTGGCTCACGACCACACAACGCTGTAAAGTAAGAGCTCCCAGTCCCCCCTCCCTCTCCCTCGGCTGGCTGCAGGGTTGATGCGGTTTTGGAGGGATAGGGGGAATCCGAAGTTGCAGCTAAAGGGTTTTTTTTCTCTTCTCATTTTCTTTCCTTTTTGAGCTTTCTCCCTCTCTCAGCGTAACTGTTTTGTTTGAACAGCTGAGAATTCTTACCGAGCTCTGAGCCATTTTCACCTGCACTGCCAGCACTGGCAGGTACATCAAGCATGCATACATCACAGCAGGCAGCCAGTGCTCATATGTCAGCAAGCACAATGCATAAATATGGAGATAGCATGCATGAATGCACATAATATCAATTACACCCCATGAACAGCCAGCAGTCATACAGGAAAATGCATATTGATTATACACTAAACAAATGCACAGATTTACAGTTTAATTTGTATTTCAACTGTGATATAGTCTGGAGGCAATTAATGCTGAAATGTGAAGGCCTTTAAGAACCTTGATATGGGGTGACAACTGTTTACAGACACATATAGAACAAGTGTAGTCACTTGGCTGCCATGCTGCCACTTTCTTTCCGTGCTCAAAAATGGTTGTCTGCAGAGGTATTCTTCTATATAGAATACCTATATTTTGGCAAGCACTCCGAGGCAGAAGACTTGGGTACTTTTTTGTTTATCTATCTAGGTCTTTACTATGAATGGTATATCTGTGGTATGGAGGCATTGATTGAATTCAATGCCTTAAAGTTTATGATGTGTAAAAGAGTAAAGAATTAGTTTAATTTATGAACCTTTATTACCTTCTCCAAGGTGGTTATGTTTTACCCTCCCGTTTGTGTGTATTAGCAGGATTATGAAAAAAGTGTTATGCAGGTTTTCATGGAATGTCTGCCGGAGGTGGGGCTTTGGACAAGGAAGGCTCCATTAGATTTTGGTGATGATCCAGATCAACTTCTGGATCCTGACCTTTTAAAAAAGACTATTTAGCATTCCTAGACAGGACTATTTTTGGCATTTTGGTTCATATGGGGGATTGCTGGGCTTGGCGGATGTTTGTGCTCTCCAAGTGGTCTTATTAAAGTTGTGTTACAGTGTTTAGGCCAAAACAAACCAAAAATTTATATACAGTTGTAGTCATGACACATTTCATTAACGTTTAGTGATCTTCTAAAAACCCTTCATATAATATAATGCTCATGAGGAGCTGATGACCCCAGTAACAGGGTTTCCCAAATTGTAATTAAATTCCTGGATGTAATTGTACATGGTAATTGAATGTAATTGAATGATTCTGAAACATTTAGTTGCAAAGAGTGAGCTTTCTAATTAGCTGTGCTAGTGTGCTTAGTTATGGATTAATCTGTAAATGTGTGTACATTTAATATGTGCCACCAGGAAGCACCAGTTAACCAGACAGCGTGGATCAATGCAATAGTAGAATGCATACAGGACATAGGTCATAACCAGCGTACAGGTGTGAGGTTAGTACCCGAAAGTGCCGCGTTCCTCTCTGCAAGTGTAGACCTGGTCAGCAGATGTAGGCAATGACTTCAAGCACCTGGCCGACACACTCTACTACTCGTGTAGTCTGTACCTACAGGTGCACAGTCAGCACACACAGGTGCACAAAACCACAGACGCACAGTCAAGCTGCCAGCACATACCACTGCTCACTCCATATGCACTGATCCCAAGCTGGTGCATTCCCAGGGTGCACACATGTTGAACCAGTCTGTTTGGATATAAAGCACCGCTTATATGACCCAAGGTGTTCGTTCTAGACCATTTTGCTAAGGGAAGGCAGCCAGTGGGAAATACAGAGACGACCACCCTGGAAAAAAGGATGATAGCCAGTAAGATATACAGAGACATAAACTCAGTGCTGTTCAACCCCATTGACAGTTTGCAGTTAAGCATGGCCAATGAAGGCATTCCCACAGACAAAGTGCAAACACAGATTGGGCCAGTATGGGATGGTGTGAGGACAGTATGAATCAGGAAGATTATGGAAAGAGACGAGCAAGACGAAGTCATGTCATTCAGATGATTTTCCAGCAGCTCCATTCAAACATCTGAGGCATCTGTCTCCCTCTCTCATACTCCCTCACTTTAACTTCCTCTTACTAATGAGGCTCTACATCCAAATGGTTCCCTTTGTTTCTCTTTCTGTCTTTCTCTGCTGCAGGATGGGAATCCTAAGAATCAACCAAAAAAACATTCTAAAACTTATTTTCATGATTTAGCAAACTCTGGGAATCTGCCACTGCAGTGGGTTTGCCCATAAATAATTATTCTGAATATCTGACTGGGAAAGGAGGTGTTGAACTGAGCATACAGTATATAAGAGAGGTAAGAGAGGTTTATTGTGTCATAACACTCAAGTGCCTTTGATATTTCAGTATGAAATACAGTCTATGAAACAGTGATGGGTCGGTGAATGGTGAGACAGGGACGGACGAGTTTCCAGTTTGATAGTTATGTACAATTTTGAGGGTTACAATGTGGTCTTCAGTGTCTAGTCTGTGGTCTATGGTATAGTCAAAGTCTTTTGGAAGGCCCAGTTATGGAGACAGGTGATGCACATTCTGTAACGTTTGTGTGTGTGTGTGTGTGTGTGTGTGTGTGTGTGTGTGTGTGTGTGTGTGTGTGTGTTATGTACTTTGAGAATAAGTTAAGATGTTCTGATAAGGTAATTGTAAATAATTACAAGTGGCATTGAAAGGGTGGTGTAGTGATTAGCATGTCCGTCTCACAGCAAGCAAGTCCTAGGTTTGCGTCCCGGGCTTGGCAAGGATTTCTGTGTGGTGTTTGCCTGCTCTCCCTAAGCTTGCATGTTTCCTTCACTTACTCCGTTTTCCTTCCACAGACCAAAGACATGCACATTAGGCTAATTGGCTGTTCCAAATTGCCCCTAGGTGTGAATGGTTATGTGTGTGCATTGGTCCTGTAATGGACTGGTAAGCTGTTCAGGCTGTTCAGTATATAAATGTATATAAACTATGAAGATTAGTTGAAGTTGTGGGGGCTTTGTTTTATCATCAAAAACAAAAGAGTACAGAAAAGAGTACTGGTAAAAGAAAAAAAGACTGAAAACGAAAAAGTAAACGTAGTTAAACATAGTTTTGCTCTGTTCCAAGTCCCTTTCATATCAAATGGAATTGTCCTATTGGTCAGATGGAACTCATTAAGGTCCAATTGAATAAAGGGCTATTTTTAAAATTGTACTGTAATAAAAATAGCACAGCTGCTACAGAAACTAGATATTAAAAACAGTTTTGATGATGTTCAAGTGGTTCATTGGGTATAATGGGAATGTGTGTGTGTGTGTGTGTGTGTGTGTGTGTGTGTGTGTGTGTGTGTGTGTGTGTGTGTCAGCGCTGCATCAAGTGTAACACATAAACACCTATTTTTTGAGGTTACAGGTTAAATACATGGACTGATACAATGGAATATGGATTAAATTCAGGTGAGAGACAGTGTATGAAAGGGTTATGAATGTGTGTTCTGTGTATGCAGAGAAATATCTGATGTGAGGAGAAGTGGCTTGTGTGTGCATGTTCCTGATTACACTTATATGTATGAGAGTCTTAGTGTGTGTTCAGCATATCTGTCTGCTTCTCTACAGCTGCCAGCTGCCGACACTGTTTCTCCGTCTTTATTTTCCCTCATTCTGTTTCTCGCTCTCATATCTCTTTGTGGCTGGGACAGCGTGGGGGAGTCTTCCCATTCTCCTTAAACCAGACAGGGAAATGAGCGCAAAAGGGAGAGCAAGGAAAGCGGATTTTAACAAATGACAGGATGAGGAACACTTTTCATATCTCTTCCATTCTGCTAATTTTTTGGGACTCCTCCTCATGTTTTTCGCCGGCTCTCCTCCAGCTGAATGGAATTGATGTAATAATGAGGTGTGAGGTCTCAGGATGTAAACAAGGAACAAAGTCCAGTTGAATCATTCCAAATAAATAACAGGTATATCGCATTGGCCAAAATATAATTCATAGTGCTGTGAAGCCTTAACTCAACTACAATTCTAAGAGATTATGCCGTAATAGAGAATGTAATTGATTAGGAATCCCACTGTTAACTGCTTGGTGACCGATTACGCTAGTAATGAGCTGAATATGAGTGTGAAAGGATGACTGGAGTTACAGTATTGCAATACTGCTGGAACTACAGAGCTACCTAAGGGCATCCACTTAAGGAACACCCCTTCTCACATGTGGGCCATTTTCAGAAAAATGTACACAGTAATGGTAAGGACATTTTCTAAAGTAAGACAACCTTAATGCATTAAGTTGATATCAGTGACTAAAGATAGTATATGAATTTCATTATTTGTGTGCTTTTTAAAAAAATCTTTTTCCATTACCAAGCACATATAAGTAATCCTTTCCATAGGAAATGTTATCAACTAAAGTGCAAAACGTCCTTACCTTTACCAATGGTAAAAATGACCAAAATGAAAGTGTGTCATCTCGCTGTGATTTTATGTGAGAGTTTTGGTCAGTTATATACAGAAAACAATATTATATATCAATCTATGTGCATTTCATGTAAGGTGACTGTTTTCAACTTAATGTTTTTTAGAAAATGTCTTTACCGTTGCTGTGTACATTTTTCTGAAAATATCCTGTGTATTCATTGATTCTCACTTACATAGTAAATGTACACCCAGCAGTATGGTATGCCATAGTATATCACATTATGTCATGGTGACTAATCCAAATCTGGGTTTCCAGTTAACTTGGAAATATTATCAGACACTACTGACTTTTGCTGACACTGTTGCTGTAACCCAATAGTTGTCGTGTTCTTAGTTCTCTGTTAAGAAGTGTAACCAAATTCATAATGGGTACTCAGTTATTGGGTATGGCTCTTGGAATTGAAAATAATGAGAAAATTACTGAATTTTTGCTGTACCATTGTACATTGTTTGATATGATCAAAAGGGGAAAGAGGTCAGAGGTGATTTGTAAGAAGAAAATATGAAACAATGATACCATTTATCAACTTGTTTCCAGGTTCTCATACACTTCTGAACTCTAACTAGAAAAAACAACAAATCTGAACGTAGAATTTCTAGTGGGAAAGTCTGGAAATTCTCCTCAACCCAGAGTTCAGCATGTGATTTTCAAATCAGCATGGCTGTTCATAGCATCACCAGTAAACAAACTAGAATTTTGAAAAATTAGTTATACTGTTTATATAGAATTAGTATTTTCTTTAGAGCAAAAATACAAATAAATGTTTCTGTCTATGTGGGTGTTGACATCAGAAGCCAATATACAATGAAAGCGGGGATGAAAGAGGATGACCTGATTATATAGTGGGCTTAATGTTGATTTACTGATAGCTGTGAGAAAAAGATATAAAAAATAAAATTAAAACAGGGTCCAGACAAGTGAAGTACATGACAGCAGGGAAGAGGAAAGAGGAAAAGGGAGGGGAAGTAGAAATGTTCTTAGGGTTTGTTTATATGCAACAAGTTGCCAGGAGCAGGGCAGTGGGATTATGCGTTTGCCCTCAGGTTTTCCTCTTGTAGGGGGTACTTAAGCAAGGCACACCCATCTCTAGAGTGTACTTACATAGTACATAGCATTATGGAACATGTGTGCACATTCACACTTGCAGTGTACATAACACATCCCTGGAGCCTGAGCACACACATCTTTGCCACATGTACTCTGATACACTTTATTAGAGCACACTACACACCCTTCCTATTTCTAACCAGAGCGGATCACAACAGGAATAAGCCTATATACCTAGAATTGGTATACATACATTCAGGTTATTTATTAATTGCTTCTTTCTGAAACCGCACGACTAACTCTGATTTAGCTGTAAGATATTTCATAACTAAATTAAGTTTATTATGGTGGCTTTTATGCATTATTTACAATAATGATGCAGTTATGATGCTTTTGAGGATCTGCTTTGATTTCAGCAAAAATATTGTGGAAGGCTGGAAGAGAAGGGACAGGATTTAGGACCCTGAAGACTAGGTCAGAGGATACTGATGCTTCCTTGAAGAGAGGCTGCTATGTGAACAGTAAATCTGTTTTCATGAAAAAAGACACAACAGTTGAACTAATGTTGTTCCTCACTGATGTAATCCACAAGACAAAGATCCCAGTTTTATTATTGTTCTGAGACTGTGATCTTAATACTATAAGGTTACTCATACAGAATGCGTGCCAAATATAACTTTATAACACTAAACTCAATGCCGTATCGAGAATGTCATGCAGACTGACTTAAAGCAGTGTTGGAAGGTAGCTTAGCCTGCTCAAAAGTCACTAGATGTCACCAGCTGATGTCATAGACTACTTTGGATATTCATCATGAATCGACACGATCATTTGCATATCAAAAGGTGTTACATGAAAAGAAACCACCAAGAATAGAACAGAAAACAGCAAACTAAAACCTTTTAGTCCTCTATTAGGGTCACGGGGTGGCTGGAGCCTGTCTCAGACAACACGGCGATGGTGTAGTACACCCTGAACAGTTCGCTAGACTATCGAAGGGCAACAAACACACAACCAATCACACTCACACCTAGGACCAATTTGGAACATCCAGTTAACCTAATGTTCATGTTTTTTGGGCTGTGAGAGGAAACCCATGCAAGCACGGGGAGAACATGTATACTGACACAGAAACACCTGATGCCGGAACTCAACCCCAGGACCTTCTTGCTGTTAGTCGAACGTGCTAACCACTATGCCACCGTGGTGCCCAGGGTTTATATACTTGTGGTGAGTCAAACAAACCTGATCTCTCAACTCAGACAGAGACAGATTGAGTACAGGACAGTTGCTAACGCCTGCTTAAAAAGTTGGTAGATTTGCTGCTGACCTCTTTGTGCTCTTTGTTTGAAAGAAGGTTGCAAAAAATTAGCAATCCTACTTTATAAACAAAGAGCCTGATTCTGTGGTAATTTTAGGGGATTGAAGTTACCTAGGATTGTATTGTGGGGAAGAGTTGCACTGTTTGTAAAGTGTTATTATGATTTTGACATTTTTTAATACTAAATGAAATGTTCTTTGAGCATTCTGAGCAATCTCTGTCGATGTTATGGTCAATCTTTCCATTAGGATGATTCCAAAAGCAGCTGAAATATTGGTTCTGTTAATCCAAACCAATTATTTTTACTGTGACACATCAGTGCTTTACAGTTTTTTTAATATACTGGAAAGCAGGAAATAATTATAATGCTCAATACATGGTGGCGTAGTAGTTCACATGTCTGCCTCACAGCAAGAAGGTCCTGGGTCCGAGTCATGGGCTTGGACATTGCTGTGTGGAGTTTGCATGTTCTTTCTGTGCTTGTGTGGTTTTCCTCAGGGTACTCTGGTTTCCTCCCGCAGTCCAAAGACATGCACGTTAGGTTAATTGGCTGTTCCAAATTGCCCCTATGTGTGGATCTGAGTGTGAATGGTTGTGTGTGTTGGTCCTGCGATGGTCTGGTGAGCTTTTCAGGGTGTATCCCTCCTTCACCCAGTATCAGCTGAGATAGGCTCCAGCCTCCCCGCGACTAGTAGGATTAAGGGGTTTGGCAAATGAGTAAGTGAGTAAATATTCAGTGCACTGTGCATTTATTTTTATATGTTTTTAATTAAAGTTTTAGAGCACCTAGTGTAATCTCTGCTTTTTCCAAATCAGAAAGTATACCTTTAAGGGAGTTTATTGGTCTACATTTCTGACATTTATATGGTATTTTTACAGCAGATACTAGCTATTCTACTTCTCTTGTTCTGCTTCAAACATGCTTTCAACTATGCCTCTGACATCTGTTTTAGACAACCACTGGATTCTAGCCAAGAGTTGCTTTAAGGCTGTTGTCACAATTTCTGATGTTTCACACAAAGCTGTTCGGCTCACGCACCCTGACGAGAACCTGAAAGCAACTGTTTGAGCTCTGCTAGGCTCCTGGCAAGCGCTCACTTCACCCTTGCTCTGAACTACCCCATTCTCTCTTAACGCAGCACAAATGGTTCTCGCACAAAACACTGTCCAAGTTTCCATATAAATGTGAGCAATGCCTCAAATGTCAACTTTTTCCTCTCCCAAAGTGAAGAGATTAAAGATGGCAGACGGATAGGGGAAAAGAGAACAGGGCTGCATCCAAAATCAAGGCATACTCCCTTCTCTCCCACCCACCTCCTGTGCTGCGGAGATGAATAAGGAGATTATCAGGCATTTAGCATTCTGACAGATTCAGCATCCAGCTCACTGGGAGGTAGAGACGGAGTTGTGATCTTATTGTTTATAACTTTAAGATCTAGCCAAATGGTCTTAAGGCAGGATGACTTCAAGAGGTTAGGAATTGGTGAGAACTCCCTAATATATTGTAGGAGTCATTAGGGTGTGTTCCAATTAAACCACTCTCATCATCAACCTTTAGAGTCATGTTTATCACCATGTGAGTGCAGTTAGAAAAAGGGTTCATGAGCTGGTCGTAGATGGCATGGCCAGAACACGGCTGGGGTATTCTACAAATCCAGTCTTACAGCTCCATGACAGTATAGATAATTTTTTTTTCTTTTTTTTTTTTTTCCTGAGCTGGAGGTTATTTTAGGCTCTGATCCACTGAGGATAAATTAGGTAGGTGTGTGGATTAGAACACAAGTGGAGGCAGTTAAGATCAGAGATTACATGAGATTTTGAGATTTTAAAAGCCATCATTCAGTTGTTTACGCAGGTTTTTAAATTCTTTTTTCTCCTCTCTTCTTTCAGGTGTATCCAGATGATGCTGGTGATGTGCAATCCTCTGCAGGTGATTTGAAGTGTGTGTGTGTGTGTGTGTGTGTGTGTGTGTGTGTGTGTGTGTGTGTGTGTGTGTTGGGGTTGTGGGTGTTGGATGGATAGGTGGATGTGTTTATAGCCACTGCAGTTAATATTTTTAGATTGGACCATTTGATGAATTTCAGTTAAGCAAGTAAAGCAACTTTGTAATTTTGTGAAGAATCAACACTTTAACTGTTGGACTAAAGTTGTAACTTATTTCATTTAATACACCAGAAAATTCATAATAATAATAAGTGTGGGGCGGCACGGTGGGAACGCAGTGGTTAGTATATTCGCCTCACAGTAAGAAGGTCCCGGGCTCAATTCCTGGTCTCAGGGTTTCTGTGTAGAGTTTGCATGTTCTTCACATGCTTGCGTGGGTTTCCTCCAGGTACTGTGGTTTCCCACAGTTCAAAAACATGCACATTTGCTATCCCAAATTGCCCATAGGTGTTAGTATGAAAAGTTGTATATGTGTTGGGCCAGTAATGGTTTGGCAATCTGTACAGGGTGTACCCTGCCTTCGCCCGACTTCGGCTGAAATAGGCACCAGCCTCCCTGCGACCCTAATGAGAATTAAGTGGCTTAGAAAATGAATGAATAAACAAATAAATAGTAATTGTTGTGGTGGTGGCGTAGTGGTTTGCACGTCCGCCTCACAGCAAGAAGGACCTGAATTCAATTCTTGGGCTTTTTTCCCCTGTGTGGAGTTTGAATATTCTCCCTGTGCTTGTGTGGGTTTGCTCCTGGTGCTCTGGTTTCCTCCCACAGTCTAAAGACATGTGCAGTAGGCTAATTGGCTGTTCCAAATTGCCCCCCCCCCCCCCATCCACAGGATGGAAACTAGAATTCCCTGTTCTGAGAGGCTCAGTTGTCAATTGTAAGAACCTACCTTTGTGAGAAAAGTGAGATACAAGGACAGAAGAAAGATAAGACACCTGCATGTATGTGTTTCTGCCTGCAGGTGTTCGGAGTTGATGGCGTGAACTTCAGCATGCATGTGGAGAATCAGACTCGTGCACGAGACCCCATGAGCCGGCGACAGCCCCGCGTCTACCAGCTCTACAGTCGTACCAGCTGCAAACATGTCCAAGTGCTTGGCCGCAGGATCAGTGCACGCGGAGAGGACGGAGACAAATTCGGTAACAACATACATGTGTGCACAAGTGGCTCTGGATCATTGTCTTACTCCAGGGTTACACAGTAATGGCTAAATGTATAAACGCAACTGGTGCAATATTGAAATGACAATTCTTTAGTGCAGTTATTTAGCCAATTTACATTTACTGCTCTGTCACAGAAATTAAGTATCTGAAGTTTAAGTTGCTAAATATAAATGCAATTAGATACCAAATAGTTAAGAAATAAATATGCTATCACAGTTAATTACTTGCTCAATTAATTCATCCCTACTCTCACCCCATTCACTTTTTTCCCTCTGGCTTTCTTTTACTCTTTCCCCTTTTCTGTCTGACTAACTATGTCTGTCTTCTTCAATCTCATTCACACAGTACAGAAAAGAATAGAAAAATAGTGTCTTAGAAGGAAAAGTATGTATCTGCAGACAAGATGTTGGCAAATCGACTCGAAGACGAATATCTTGCTTATTCTGTTGCACAGAAACACACTCACATACAGCAAGGAAAAAGGTAGTGAGGAAGTTCCGTGTGGAAAACAAACACCTCAGCGACTGCTGACACTGTGATTCATGAAGGGGGGTGTGTGGAAAGAATGAAAGAGAGAGGAAGAGGGAGTGAGAGATGGATACAGCAAACTCAGCGCTGGGTGTTAGTGTGTTAGCAGCTCATCTCCGCATTGATCTCTCCATTGATCCTGTGTTTCGCCTGTGGGTTTTTTCCCCCCGAATGGTTTTCAGCAGCATCCTGACCATGTCCTCCCCCTCTCCCTCACCCTTCTTTCACTTTCACCCCTCATCTCACCTCTCTTCATCCATCTCTCCATTTCTCCATCCATCCTCCCCCACCCTCTCTGGATGCTCTGTGATGCACTGCAAAGCCACACAATCAATGGCAGAGGGAGTTGAAAGATGATATTTACCTACCTAGGTGACTTTACTGTAGTAGTGATGGCTAATACATTTATTTGGGATTCATTTAGGATTTTTTTTTTTCTGATCTTCTGTATTTTTAAGACTTTGTTAAGTAGTTCCATCAGCAACTCATTCAATTCTACCAGGAAATAAAATAAAAAGATGGAGAGGGATACCAAGGGCTGGGGGAAGAGAAAAGGGAGTGAGAGAAAGAGCTTATTGATTAGTGCTGACCCGTGCACTCGTAAAAGGTCATCTATGATCTTGTTTTAGGGGTTTATTTTTAAACAGACACAACCCTTTGGAAACAGGCACACACACACACACACACACACGCACACGTCTACGATGGCACTTACTGACTGACTTTGATATTAAAATAATCACTTGGGAGGAAAAAGATTGTTACACACATCATTAGCTGACATGATCTTTACAGGACAAAGTAAATAGGTGACTTAAAATTATGATAAATCATGTCAGAGAATGGTTGGGAGTTCTCATAGTGTTCACTGTAATAAGTAGGTAATTGAGGAAAAGGTAAGTTTGCTTTCATCAACCTTTATTTGTCCCCTATTAAAAAATGGACATGGCAAAGTTTTAAAAATGTAACCACTACTCCTCATTTATTTATTCATTCACTGAACCAGTTACTCCTACTCGGGCCACAGGGAGGCTAGAGCCCCTCTCAGCCGACTCTGGGTGAAGGCTGAGGTACAGCCTGAACAGCTCGCCAGTTCATCACAGTGCCGATGTTCACATTCACACTCACATTCATACCTAGTGGGCAATTTGGAATAGCCAGTTATCCTAATGTGCTTGTCTTTGGATTGTGGGAAGAAACCGAAATACCCGGAGGATAACCCACGCAAGCACAGGGAGAACATGCAAACTCCACACAGAAACACTCTCTTTGAGCCCATGACCTTCTTGCGATGAGGTGGATGACATGCTAACCATGCCGCCCCGTGACCACTACTGTTTTTCCAGTTAAGATGGTCCATATTATGTATGTATATGCTGAAAATGTCACTAAGTATAGTATATATATTTTTGTCTTATGGCTTATTCTTTAACAACTTATACCACTTTTAGCCTCAGTGGTGTTTACACCATTAAAAGTATCAGGGTTTGATCTCTTCAGTAGATTTACTCTCTTTTCTACAGCTACTGCTAACAGTGTTAATGTTACCACAGCAAGTCAATCATTATAGACTTAAAGCAATCATTAAAGGCTAGTTATTCAGTTTGTGTGTGGTATTTACGACAGTTCTCAAATCCACTGCCTAAACTCAAACCATCTTGAACAACCAATCTGAAATGAACTTAATGTTTATGTTTGGGGGGGAAAGGGTGAATGGGTTACCTGAAGCAGTAACCTTACACATTCTCAGGATTATTTCAATACTACAACTTAAGGAAATACTCCAGTGGTTATAAACCTGAAGTTTCTCTTTCTTACCATGGGCAAGTATTTCAATGTATAGCTGAACTGGGTATATTCCTACCTCATATCAGGTACTGTATTCCCAGGATATGCTCTGAATCTGTGACAAAGTTAAAGTGGTTAGTAAAACTGAACAAATAGGTGAAGAATTAAAAAAAAATTGTAAATGTTAGAGTAGTTTTATAACTATGCCAATAAATATTTAACAGTAAAGCTCTTAGGATTTGACAGACATGGCTGAAAATATTAATGAAGCTGTTCATATGGAGTAGTATGGAGTTTTATCCAAATTTACTACACTGACACTTTACAATTATACAGGACCCCTCAATATACGTATTTGGAAAAGTAGCTCCATCTCAGAAAGAATGCATTGTACACTTCAATTTGTAAATACATTTGACTGAAGAATTCATGACAAATAATGTGTTCTGAGTAAACATCAACTGCTTTGAGGTCCGTTTGTGTAAATCGGTTTTCGTTTCTTTTCTCAGTACATAAAAATGTGTTGAATTTTTAAAGAAAATTATACACACTCTAGCGATGAGGTAAATGGAGATGTTGTTGAAAATGCTGGAGTTTTCCCTTAAGCCAAATTCTGCGCAAAAATGTACAATTCTGTTTTGATAAACAAGACTTTGACTAATGTTATCTGGGTGATCGGATGTAACATTGGCATGACATCATCCTGTCATTATAACTAACAATTGTAATTGTACATTATAACTTGTCAGTGTGTGTTCACTGTCAGTGCTCTGTATGCTGTATTTCTTTTGTAACGTCCGTCTGTATGCCTGTCTTTCTGTCCCTTCACAAGCCCAGCTTGTAGTGGAGGCAGACACTTTCGGCAGCCAGGTGCGAATCAGGGGGAAGGAGACCAACTACTACCTGTGTATGAATCGCAGGGGCAAACTTGTAGGCAAGGTGACACATCTCTATGTTATGCCAAACTTCATTTCATTGTCTGTGTGGACAATCTGAGTTCATGTCCAACTGACAAGTGTTTACCTTCTCTCTCTCTCTCTCTCTCTCTCTCTCTCTCTCTCTCTCTCTCTCTCTCTCAATGACTTTTTTCTGGATTTTCTCAGAAGGCCAGTAATCGCAGTGAGGACTGTGTCTTTATTGAGATGGTGCTTGAAAACAACTACACAGCATTAATGTCAGCACGTTACAAAGACTGGTACGTGGGCTTCACCAAGAGGGGGCGCCCTCGTCGTGGCCCACAGACGCTTCTAAACCAGCAAGATGTTCATTTTATGAAGCGACTTCCTCCAGGAGAGCAGCCGGACCACATGCCGTTTCGGTTCACCACTGTGAGCAAAAGGAGCAAAAGAGTCCGTGCTGCGCGACCACGCTAACTTACGCTTTACCAAAGCTAAAAACCCACTCTCCCTGTCAGGGACAATGCTAACATTAAATCAGGGCCTTGCAACACAAGACAGCCCTAGACTACATCCCAGGAAATGGGACCATGATAATGTTTAAATCAGGACCTGCTAAGAAACAAACTAATGAAACCATGTTATTGCCAACAGGACCTGATGTGGATGGAAAGTCCAACCCCAGTTCACTGGCTAAATGTGGAGTGCTTTTCTTTTGAAGATAAGCGTTTTAAGCTAAGTTGTACTGTAGCACACTCCAGTAAACAGGATCTAAACTGGACAAGCCATTATACCAAAAATGTGCTATTCCCCACCAGAGCCTTGACTTTAGCGTGGTGCTGACATGCTAAACCGTGCGTAAATATGGTGCAGCGATGAGTTGAATTCATTTTATATGGACTAACGAAGCTGAAAAACTGACACCTAACAACCCTCAACACAACATGGGGGACACCTGACTCTATAGTCTCCTAACCAAACTCTTATCAAGACAGTCCTCACTTAAACACGGCATAGGTTTCACTCAGGATTCCCAGAACAAGAATCATAAAAATATGACTGTGAGAGAAGAATGAATGTTCTGGAATCATTTAGAGGGGTTTGAGATTTAAATTGAATGAAAAAAAAAAAAAGACTCAGGCATGGAATAAAGGAGAGACTACATTTGAAATCTCTCCTTCTCTTCCTGCCTGAAAGCTAGTATGAATTTAAGACTGTGTGCATATGCCTGTGTGTGTGTGTGTGTGTGTGTGTGCGTGTGTGTGCGTGTGTGCATTTGTGTATCTAAATGAGTGTTTCAGGTTGCACCAAAGACCACATTGGATGCTCCCACAGATGACGTTGCGGAGTACATCTGCGTAGGTAACCTTAATGGGGGGTGGGGGTGAGTGTGCTTGCCTTTGTCTGGAAGAACCTACTAAAACTGGAATGTAATAATAATAATAGTAATAATAATAATAATAATAATAATAATAATAATAATAATGGTAATAATAAAAGGCCACAAAAGTCCTTAGAAAGCTGCACCAAAAATGAACTAATGACCAAAGAGCACTGGAGACCAGTGATCATATGACGATACCCCGCACCCTAAAACTCCTGAATCCAACAGCCTATCAGAGTGCAGGTCTTAGCATTGGGACAGGAAAGGGGCGGAGTCTTCCCTCTATATTCCTTTACTTTTGAAATGACACAAGGAGCAATGTTCCTGTTTGGATTCCAACTGGAATGCTGCTAATGTAAAAGTCAGACAAAGTACCAAAGTCATATATGTTATTGTTAAAAGAAAACAAGCATTACAATAAATAAAACT
>JBCNYH010000007.1:21648969-21660494 GCA_039654325.1 Tandanus tandanus | reverse complement strand
TATATATGTAAAGAGTAAAAGCTAAATAAGTGATATTACAATGACTGCTACTATATTTGTTGATACTATAGTTTATTTCACTTATTTATTTTATCTGTGTGTATGGCAATCTTTCTTAAGCCAGTAAACTCAACGGAAAATGTCTGTGTTTTAAAACATGCCTCCAGTGTCTGTCTGTCTGCCTGTGTGTCTGTCTTCATTATTAAGCTTGCCATGATTTTAAAGCAACATAATTATTCAGAATTCTGAATAATTGATGAATAATGAATGTCTACCTAGAGTTTCACATGACGTCTGTATGGGTTTTTTCCATGTTCTCTGGTTTCTTCCCATGTCCCAAAATATGACATTAAGTGGATATCGCTGAATAATCCCTAAGTGACATGCACTGAGCCTGAGGTGAATAACTGTTTTAGTATATACTACACAGGAACATTAAAACCATAATACATCATGATTTTTATAGTTTATTTTCATACATTTTAAGTATGACAGAGGCAGGTCAGGTGAACCCCACATGCGTTGTGAGCTGAGCAAAAGCGCTGATTGACGGCCACTTTTATACAAAGTGTTACCCTACTATACGGAAGCAAAGGAAAGCAAACTAAACTTTTTGTTAATTTATATTTAATTTATATTTAAAACAGGGCGGCACACTGGTGTAGTGGTTAGCACGTCCGCCTCACAGCGAGAAGGTTCTGGGTTCGCATCCGGGGTTCTGGCATTTCTGTGTGGAGTTTGCATGTTCTCTCCGTGCTTGCAAGGGTTTCCTCCCACAGTCCAGAAATATGCATGTTAGGCTAACTGGATGTTCCAAATTGCCCCAGGTGTGAGTTTGAGTGTGAATGGTTTTGTCTGTTGCCCTGTAATGGTCTGGTTGGCTGTTTAGGGTGTACCCCTCCTTTGTTTATTGTCGGCTGAGATAGGCTCCAGCCTCCCTGCGACTCTAGTAGTAGGATAAAGTGGTTTGGTAAATGAGTGAGTGAGCGAGTAAGTATACTTTAAACATGACAGAGGCAGGTGAGCTCTGCTCTGTATAAGGGCATGTCTTTGAACTCATTCAGAGTTTTAGTATATACTACATGGAAATGTAAGAAAACCACACTGCTTAACAAAATGTTTTTAAACTCATTAAAAGTTTAATGTATATACCACATGGAACCATAAGAAGGGCGAACAAAAAAGACATTTTCTCTTTTTTTAATGTAACAATAAGGTTGCCTGCTTCAGGTGACAAACCATGAGTGTCCATTTTGATTCAAGCATTACTGGCTCTGGATAATATCTTTTGATATTAAATCAAGAAATTTCCTTGTTTCTGATTAGTGGAAGGCAATCAAATTATGCTTAGTTTTGCATCATGGCCATTTGATAAGTTGAATAATTATTGCATGTTTAGCACGCCATGTTCCTCTTCATAGATATATATGTGGCAAGCTGCCGAAGCACTGTGGCCCTGAGCTGTAAACTTCATTTAATTTTCTCAATATTTATGCTGTTGTAGTTCTGTATCTCTACCTCTATGCTTATAAAAGCATAAATATTGAGAAAATAAAATTAAGTTCCAGAAGTTTAGCTGTATAGCATACTAACTTCATAAAGCTCATCTATGTTAACTAGCTAGCTAGCGACATAGTAACGTGAGTGTCTATTGTATTGTGAAGAAATGGACACATTCAAATCCTTTAATTCACTTCATACTTATACATATATACATATCTCACCATGACTACTTGTGTTTTGTATGAATATTTTGAAAATATGTTGAATGAATAACAAAACAATTATAGAAATCAGCTTTCATGTGATATGGAGACTTATTCAATCTTGGAGGATATTATCCACCTTGGGCCTCGGCCTCTGTGGACAAAACCGCCTCGCTCAAATAATTCTCCATATCATACTTTACCTCATTCTGTAATTGCTTATTAACCTCTAGATACTGGGCCAATCAGATCACACCATTCCCATGTGGTATCTACTAAAAACAATTTATCCTTTAAAGCCACGAGCAGTAATGACAGAAAAGATGTATAATTATTCGAACACACACACACACACACACACACACACACACACCCCTGTTTTAGCTGGTGGCAAATGTAGGCCTGCTATCTGTGAATCATTAAGTGATTCTCGCACACACTTACACATACACTACCATCACTTCCAACCTGTAATCCCGGCAATTCCACTCAGCTGACTCAGCGGGAAAGTGGAGGATTCGGAGAAGGAGAGGGAGAGAAGGAAGCAGGGAAGCAGAAAAGGGGGAAGAGAGATAGAAAACGGCCTTTGGAAGCAGCACGGTGGAAAGATTCCTCAGCCAAACCCAGAGGAAGGTGTATGGTAAGGCTACAGCAGGAAGGAATGTTAAAAATTTGCGTGAGAACTGAGTAGTGACCCGAGACCTGCAGGAATTATGGGAAAAAACATATCCCAAAGACCCACAGGAAACACACGCCCTACATCACACACCAACCAGAAGCATACTCGAATCATATAGTGATCACAGATCCACATATGTGTGTGAACACAGGAACCTGTGTCAGCACATTAACGAAAGTCATACACATCAGACTGATACTACATTACACTATGGAGTTATTTACAAGCATATAATACATTCAAACGTACAACGGACACATCTGCATGTGCTGCTGTCCTCCATGTACATGCACTTGATATGATTGCTCCAGTAAATCCACTGTGCTGCCACTAATAGCATAGCCTGCCATCTAAATGCAAAACATCGCTCAGCTAGAGAACCACAGATGCATGACCTCACACAATAGTGGTAAACCACAACTACACTAGAAGCCAGCAGCCAGACCCACAATGTAAAGTGAGTGATTAGATATGCACACCAAATGCCCTCACATATGCACACACACACACACACACACACACACAGCGCAAGTGGCACTCTTTACACACACGGATACAGATGCACACATACTAACAATACATCATGACATAATGTTTTAATCATCTAATAGCTCTTTTAAGCTTAGGCAACTGGTTTTAGGAGGTTGGCAAAGAAAAGTAGAAAAAGATAAACACACAAACCAAGGACATATTTAACATAGATTAGAAACAACTAAATAAATCTGTGTGTAAATTAGAAACAGTCTGTCTCTGGATTGCCTCGGCTGAACACATTTTTTTAATTTTCCCTCACTTAATTAAAAGAGGAGTACAACATAAAAAAATGAATCTATAGTATCTACTGCATCTCTGCTTTCTGTTTTATGTATGACTAACCTGAGCAATAGGTAAAACAACAACAACAAAAAACCCCTACTATCTGAGTTTTGACTGATGGTATACTTAGCCACTTAGCCTGTGTCCTAGTGAACCAGTATCAGAATGTTTTTTAGAAAGCCTAATTGCCTCACAGCAAAGAATTTTATGATAATTTTTAAATTGCATTTTTTTTTTATGTATGTAAGGTTTTATTTATTCATTTAATTATGTGTTTGTTTGTTGGTTTGTTTGTTTAATTAGGTAGATTCCTGACAGTTTTATAAAAACCTATTTCATTTACCGAACCACTTACTCCTGCTAGGGTCAGGGGGAAGCTCAAGCCTATCTCAGCCGATAACCGAAAGCAGAGTATGCCCTGAACAGCTCACCAGTCCATCACTGGGCTAACACACACATAAACACGCAACCATTCACACTTACACTGAGGGGCAAATTGAAACAGCCAATCAGCCTAATGTGCATGTCTATGGACTGCAGGAGGAAGCAGGAGTACCCAGAGGAAACCCTCTGTTGAAAAAAAGTGTTGAAATTCTTGTGGATGCCAATCACCCATATGCTATCTACATGTATTCTTTTAACTGGATAAAGACGATGCATTGATCTGTATAGAGAAGGGTCACTCAAGGACCTGAATTTGGAAACACAGAATAAGACAGTGTATTTAATCAGTAGCTGTGCTGCCTACATGGTCTGAAGTTTGTTCTTGCTGTAGTGTACTGTTGTAACTTGCCTAATGACATCTGAATACTGCACCCATAAAATTATGACTGAAGGAAAGGAGATCACGACCACAATTTTTTTTTTTCTTTTAAAGAGAAGAACCACATTCAGGAACTCTGAGCTCTCTTAAACCCAAAAAAAAAAAAAAAAAAAAAAAAAAAAAAAAAGCTTTCATAATTGTGAACACTGGGGTGGCCAATCTCTGTATGTTCCAGCAATAGATTCTCAGAAACCATTAAATGCTGCCGCAGGCAAATTTGAATTTATTCAATTTCCATCTTCATCTCTAATTGTCTAATCACTCAAATACTTGTAACCGAAGGCACAGCAGGTAAGTCCAGGCTTGCTCTGATCGGAGTGAACCCAGGTCATTTAGTTCACAAACCACATAGATATAGTGGAGCAATACTACCTCCTGTGGGCTATTTGGAGAACTTATTATCAGACCACACCATGCTGGTTAGTCAGATGTATCAGCTCAATGTGGACCTAATAGAACTGTACTATATTTAATAGTCAGATTAGCTTTAAAGATTTGGGCTTGCAATGTTTAAACAGCTCTTATAAGTGAATACTCCTTTATTCGAACCATTAAAGACCCAAAATTTCACCCTTAATGCATATAGGATTGCAAGAGGTTTGTTTCTGGTTGATGCCATAAATGTCCTAAAACCAGCCACAATCATTTTTTAAATCTTTTTAAGCCTAATTATAAAGATATACATAATATAGTTAATAGTAACAAATACAGGTCTGTCAGGGAAAATATGGCAGGTATGCAGGGATTATAATTGAACATTTAGAAATGTCACTGAAACACCACCGCGTTATAAAATATTACAATGTATTTCATAATTTTAATTCTACTTTCTAAACTAATCATCAACATCTCCCTCATTTGTCAAACCATTTAATCCTGGCAATGTCATGGGGAGGCTGAAGCCCATCCCAGCCAACACACTCTGAACAGCTCGCCAGGCCGTTGCAGGGCCACACCAATTCACACTCACACCATGGGCAATTTGGAGCAACCAATTAGCCTAATGTGCATGTCTTTGAACTGTAGGAGTAAACAAGAGTACCCGGATGGAACCCACGCAAGCACGGGGAGAACATACAAACTACACACAGAAACACCCAAGCCTGGGTACCCAAAACCTTCTTGCAGTGAGGCAGACGTGCTGACCACTACGCCACCCACTTTCTAAACTCATTATCATATTCACAATGACTGGAATATTTACAAATGTAGTTCAATCTGAAATTGTCATTGGGGATTATGAAAGAGTGGTAAAAAGAGAAAAAGAAAAATACATAAATTGGGTCGGTAGTTTCAATATTATCACAAAACACACGATTACTGTACTAGTTTATTTCTGGCTGATCATAAAACAGGTAAGCACACTGACAGGTAAGTGACTCTAAGTGGCTTTTATTTTGAAATCTATTACTAGATGATTTGACGACAGTTTACGACGTGACGGCTTTCAGTAGTTTCATCTCTACAGATCGGGACACCTGTGACAAAACGGGGGGGGGGGGGGGGACTGGGTAGTCTCTTAAACTACTTGTTAAATAGGTATAAGAGGAAGGCTTTCTTCGCGTCAGCTTAGCCGGGCGGTTACTTCCTCCTTGATCTCTTCAAGCGCTACTCTGGGTACCTGGTACCTCGGGTCGAACTGCCGGTGCTGTCTGGCGTTTTAATAATTTCTAGATTATTAAAAAGATGTTATTTAAATATAAATAAAATTAGTAATATAATCATTATTAAATGTGTGGGTGAGTCTGTAAGCGATTGCTCGTAAACCCTTAAGTTAGTTCTGGTTCCATCAGGAGTCCACAGAACCGAGGAAATAATTAAGAAAACACTTCAAAATTATACTAAATAATAAACGATAATCTGTTATTTTGTATTAAAATAACATGCTATTCTACCGTGAGTGGATATCTTCCTTCCTTATGTCTTTGCAGTTCTATGTGCCACTTATCAACAGATCATTCCACTGAGAGAGAGAGAGAGTCAGTGTTGTAAGAGAGAGAGAGAGAGAGAGAGCGAGAGAGACAGTGTTGTAAGAGAGAGAGAGAGAGAGAGAGACAGTGTTGTGAGAGAGAGAGAGAGCGAGAGAGACAGTGTTGTAAGAGAGAGAGAGAGAGACAGTGTTGTGTGAGAGAGAGAGAGAGAGAGAGGGAGTTTCGCGAGAGAGGGAGAGAGAGAGAGGGTGGTGAGAGAGAGAGTTAGTGTTGGAAGAGAGAGAGAGAGAGAGAGTTAGTGTTGTAAGAGAGAGAGTGTTGTGTGAGAGAGAGAGAGAGAGAGAGAGAGTCAGTGTTGTAAGAGAGAGAGAGAGACAGTGTTGTAAGAGAGAGAGAGAGAGAGAGTCAGTGTTGTAAGAGAGAGAGAGAGAGAGAGAGTCAGTGTTGTAAGAGAGAGAGAGTGTGTTTAAAATCTTAATCTCAAAAATGGACAAATAAAACATTAAAATGAAGGGAAAAGTAGATGAGTTATAAAAATAAGTCGGTATATATTTATAATCAATATCTTTTTGATAAATGGCTCTAATAAAGACTATATCACTTGTACCTGTTATATGCGGAGTAGAGCAGCATCACTTCCGCGTCAGCTTAGTCAAGTGGTTACTTCTGAGAATTACTCTGGGTACCCATGGTACCTCGGATCGAACCACCGGCGCTGTCTGACGTTTTTAGTAATTTCTATTTAAATAAAATAGAACAGTGATAATATGTTATTTAAATTAGTAATATAATCATTATTAAATTATTTTTGATTTTTTGATTTATTATTATCATTATAAATTGCCCGTTAACTCCTTAATTAGTTCTGGTGCCGTCAGGAGTCCAGAGAAGTCACACAGAACCGAGAAAATAATTTAGAAACCACTTCAAATTTTTATTAAATCAACATCTCTATGTACAGCAGCCATTTAATCCAGAGTCTGTTGTACAATTCCAACTCAAGCACACCTCCTTTTACCTAATCAGGTACTTATTCAGAGATCATTAAACCAAATATCATTTAACAAAGAAAAGTCAAAAGAGAAAAAGAAAGTAAGAAAAAGAAAGGTTACATTCTGGCTTTACTGGCAAAGAGATACAGTGAGTGTGCAGTGAGTTCTGGTTCCATCCTCAAAATTTCAAACACTGACCGGGATGATCGTCAACTTCCTTAAATGTCACTCAAAGATGACATGAAGTGACCCATAGAAAGGATGGCAAATGGTAGCTGGGGTTAAGTGCACAGCGTGAAGTAGTTTCCGCTGGGCAGAATTGAAGTCTTGAAGCTCCACAAAGCCGCTCATTAATGACAACCATAGAAGAGCCAGGCTGAAATTGGCTAAAGACCGTACATATTTTACCATTAAGGACTGGAATAAGGTCATCTAGGCTGATTTGTCCAATTTTCAGCTTTTCCCATTACCTGGTCATTGCATTGTTAGAGTGGAACCTGAAGAGACCTACAAGCCACAGTGTCTCTCTTCTATTGTCAAATTCGGTGTAGGATGGCTGATCTAGGGACATTTCAACAAGACTTGAATGGGGCAGATTTTTGTTTGTGATGGAGGTATGAATCGAGCCATGTTCAAGGTTATCCTGAAATAAAACTTGCTTCATTCTGCTTTGACAATGTTCCCAAACTCCGAGGACAGGTATTTTTCGGCAGGACAATGCTCCATGCCACACAGCCATGTCAGTCACGGTGTGGATGGAGGACAACAAGACCCTGTCATGGCTAGCCTGATCTTCAGACCTGAACCCTATTGAAAACCTCTGGAATGTGAACAAAAGCTTAAACAAAAGCTCTGTTGAATTGAATTTTTGCACCAGGAGAAGTGTAAAGTCAAGAGCAACATGAAAGACCGGTGGAGATTATGACCAGACACATGAAAGCTGTGATGTAATTAAAATGTCCGGGTTATTCTCCAGAATATTGATTTCTGAACTCTTCTGGAGTTCATAGTTCAACATTAGTATTGTGTTCTTTAAAATAAAATTATCTTGGTTATTTTTTTTTTTTACACATTATTAAAGTTCTAAAAACACTGCATCTTTTTGTTATTTTTGACCAGTTCTGATTTTGAAATGAAATGCTCTAAGTGATATAATTTCAGGTGGAATTTGGCAGGATGCAGAGAGTGATTTATGGAATTAAAAGAAGGTTTCATGGTTCTTAAACACATAAATAGTAGAATCCGTGAAATTGATAAATTTGCAGCGGTCTCTTGCTTTTTATGCAGCTCTAATTAGTTGAATAATTAGTTGTTCACCTGCATGCAAGTGTCATTTGGTAGAAATATTTCGATTAATAAACAGCTTTATAAAAGCCAATTATATGAAAACAATCCTGGATATGAATATCCTATTATTACTATTCAATAAACAAATTGCACAAACTTTGTACGCCCCTCGGATGTCATTAAATTCAGGTGATGTGAGATGTGAAAAGCTGGATAAAATCTACATATTTTATGCTGAAATGATGCATACCATGTAATACATTTGCCTACATTTACCGATTTATTCAGCGTTTAAAAGTCACAGGTCAGAAGTCAGAAAACTCTTTCTGGTACACAAGTTAATGCCTGTAATTTTAAATCAGCTTCTATTACTTTACTCATCATTTATAATTAATCTGTGATTTTTTTTTATCCACTGCAAAAAAGTTCAACTGAATTCAATCATTATTTTTTTAAAGAAAAAAAAAAAATCAAAGGTATGTGTAAAGAAAACCCCAAACAATAACAACAACAACAACAACAACAACAACAACAACAACAACAAAAGCAATAGTAATAATGTTCATTTTTGTTAATCATGCTTTCCATAGATTTATAGTGTCATAAGAAAAATAAATCAATAATAATTAATTCATTTGGAATGGACATTCAATATTTTTACTGGGCTTGATTTTTGTTGCATATCACATTTTTTTTTGGCAATAATAGTGGCAATATCACCACAGTGAGCTTACAAATAAAAATCTACCTGGAATGCCTATTACCGAGTGTGTTTACACCTGTATGTAAAGAGCAGTGTACTCATATACCATAAAAAACGAAACTGGGTGTACATCTGGGTGTGCCAGATGCATTTAACCTCTGACATCTGACCCAGCATGTTCGCCTCAAAAGGTTTGAGTCATGGTCTTGGGTGTATCTGTGTGGAGTTTGCATGTTCTCCCCATGTTGGTGTGGGTTTTCTCCAGGTGCTCCAGTTTCCTCCCACAGTCCAAAGTCATGCACATTAGGCTAATTGGCTATTCCAAATTGCCCCTAGGTGTGGATGTGAGTGTGAATGGTTGTGTGTACGTTGTCCCTGCAATGTTCTGGAAAGCTGTTCAGGGTGTACCACGCCTTTGCCCAGTGTTGGCTAAGCTAGGCTCCAGCCACCCCGTGAACCTAATAGAGGACTAAGTGGTTGAATATTTAAAGTAGTCTTTGACATCATCTGGTGACTTCTAGTAACTTTTGAGCAGGCATTAGCTACCTTCCAAAACTGCTTTAAGTCAATCTGTATAGCATTCTTGATACAGCATTAAGTTTAGTGCTATAAGGTTATATTTGGCATTTATTCTGTATGAGTAACCTTATAGTAGTAAGATCACAGTCTTAGGCTCCAGCCATGAGCCTGGTATGATCAAATATTATTAAAATAATCCAATTCCTAGTTTTGCGAGTCTGTCAATTCTTTTTTAAAACCTGTTGCACGATTCCATGGTAACGGATCATTCCAATGAGTGGAGAATTTGGAGGGTCTATGTGTGTTTAAAGTCTTAATCACAAAAAAGGACAAATAAAACATCGAAATGAAGGGAAAAGGAGATGAGTTATCAAATAAGTTGGCATATATTTAAATCAATAACTTGTTTACATATATAATAAGGTCTATGTCACTTTTACTACTTGTTAAATAGGGAGTAGAGGGATGGGGTCTTTGTGCCAGCTTAGTCAGGAGGTTACTTCCTCCTTGATTTCTTCAAGCTCTACTCTGGGTACCTTGGGTCGACCTGCCGGTGCTGTCTGGCATTTTAATAATTTCTAGATTAATAAAATAGATTAATAATAAGATGTTATTTAACTTAGAAATATAATCATTATTAAATGTGTGGGTGAGTCTGTAAGCGATTGTTCTGCAACCCCTAAATTAGTTCTGGTGCCATCAGGAGTCCACAGAAGTCACATGGAACCGAGGAAATAATTAGGAAACCCCTTCAATTTTTTCATAAAACATCTCTATGTATGGCGGACATTTTAATCCAGTGTCTGTGGTAGAATTCCAACACAAGCACACCTTGTTTTACTTAGTCAGGTACTATTCAGATTATTTAACCAAATCTTATTTAACAAAGAAAAGTCAAAAGAGAAAAGTTTGGAGTAAGAAAAAGAAAGATTCAATTCTGGCTTTACTGGCAAAGAGATACAGTGAGTGTACAGTGAGTTCTGCTTCCATCCTCAAAATTTCAAACATGGCAGTCTCATAAAAACAAGGTCAAGTAGCAGATATTCTGTGTCATACTCACTACCACTGCTTTCTTTTCTTCTTTTCTTTTGTAAATTGTTTGTGTTGCCATGAACATAAGAAGTAATTGATGCTGTTTTCTATTCTTGGTGGTTTCTTTTCATGTAACACCCTTTGATATGCAAATGACCAGGTTGATTCATGATGAAATTCAAAGTAGTCTATGACATCATCTGGTGACTTCTAGTGACTTTTGAGCAGTAATTTACTACCTTCCAACACTGCTTAAAGTCAGTCTGTATGGCATTCTTGGTAACCTTATAGTATTAAGTTCACAGTCTTAGGCTCCAGCCACGAGCCTGTTTAGGATTAAGTGGTTTGGCAAAAGAATGAGAGTTTTTAATATTAACTTTTATTTTGAAATGTGTGACTCGCCGATATCTTGATGACAAACTAAATCACAAAAAAAGGATAAATAAAGCATGTAAAAAGTTCACAAAACAAAAAAACAAACAAAACAAAAAACAAAAAAACAAAAACAAACAAACAAACAAAAGAAAACAACAATTCAACAAGTAGCGTAAATAATTGAAATGTACTATTAGTTAAATAGGTCGTAGCGCACCGGGATCACTGCGTCAGCTTAGCCAAGCGGTTACTTCCTCTTGAATGCAGTACCCGGTATATCCAGGTCGAACCGCCGGTGCCGTCTGACGTCTTTTACTCATTTATTAATGGGAGTATGCTGGGATTAAATTTGTAATTTTTTTATTGGAGTCAATTCCTCCTCGTACTTTCAGTGTGTGAACAGTTTTTGCATAGCAGTAATGGGCGTGGTGCTTTTGCTGACAATTTGTAACCTTTAAACCACTATTTTTCTAAATATTTCTTTATGTCTATTTAAAACATGCTCTATTGCTATCAAAACTGTTTTTTTATGCTACCTCTCTTTTGTCTACTTTTTAAAATGTATTATTATATATATTTACTTTATGTTCATTCATTCATTCATTCATTTTCTGAACCGCTTATTCCTAATTAGGGTCGCGGGGAGGCTGGCGCCCATCTCA
>JBCNYH010000007.1:21624639-21636450 GCA_039654325.1 Tandanus tandanus | reverse complement strand
GGAGTGTTGTGGTGTTGAGGAGTATTGGAATGTTGAGGGAGTGTAGGGGATGTTGGGGAGTGTTAGGGGAGTGTTGTGGTTTTGAGGAGTATTGGGATGTTGAGGGAGTGTAGGGGATGTTGGGGAGTGTTAGGGGAGTGTTGGGGTGTGAGGGTATTGGGGGAAATGTTGGGGGTGTTTGGCGTGCATTGGGGGTGACTGCTGGCAATTTCCTAGATATGTATTTGTGTAAAGTAGTAGTTGATGATCAACATTCTTTTTAAGCTGAAATCTAAATGTTGGGCTATTATAGCCACAGAGATTTCATTAAATTTCCAATCCGTAATAATTAACCTTTATTAAATATTCATACTGTAATAACTAGACTTTAAAGTACCCCATCCATTTGAGTAATTTACACAGAGTAGTCATTCCTTTTGATTTATTTATGTGTACAAAGTTTTAACTTGAGGTACATTAACATATTCAGACATTTTTATTCTGTGTTGTTTATTTTAGTTGTTTAATATCTAAACACTTGTTTATGACATCTTATGGTTATTTATTATCATAGTTTAATAATCTCATAATTGGCTAAATATGATCAGTCAAAGGAGCACTGTCTTTGGGCTGTAACAAATTATTTAAGCTGCATTTATAATCACCGAGATAACATGTCTGTGTCAAGCACATGCAGCAAAAATGTTGAAATGCCGCTTGATACTGTATACCTAACAGTCTTTCTACAAAATTCCAAAAGATCATTTTGGATTGCAGGCTACGTGCCTCATAATTAAGCCCAAACACACCGGCAAAATGACAGCAATAGCTGACAGCAGTCATTTCTTTGGTGAAAAATTCAGGAATAATAAGGGCTCATGTCCACCAAACACTTTTTATTTGTGCTGCCAGCACTTTTCAAAACATTTCCTATGTTGCTTAGTGTTCACAGAGCTCAGTACCACATCCTTCTTTCTGCGGCACTCACAACACTTTTATTTGAAAAGAATTCAAATTTCAGAACTGAAAAGTGCTATGTAAAGGTAAAATAAACTCAGTTCACATGTTAGTTGGTAACCTCGCAGTAGTACACGCTTGAGATAAGTGCTCTGTGTGTGCTCTTAAAATGAAGTTGTTGGTGCAACCATTCACATTCCCTCCCACAATTAGGGGTGATTTGGAACAGCCTACTGTGCATGTTTTTGGACTATGTGGGGTGACAGGAGTACCCAGAGGAAACCCACGCAAGCATGGAGAGAACATGCAAACTCCACACAGAAACACCGCAAGCCTGGGAATCGAACCCAGGACCTTCTTACTGTGAGGCGGACGTGCTAACCACTCTACTACCGTACCACCAACAATGAAACTTCATATGCATAATTTAAGTGGGAGAAAAATCAGTTTTAATTAGAAGGTTTTAAATTTTAAAAGAGAGGCTGTGACTTTTCTTCCAATAAATGTGCAAATCTAGAGTAAAGGGGACAGCTCTGACTGTAGGACTGGTCCAGTGAGTTCCTTCAAGCCAACTGTAAGAATTTATCCCTTAACTCTGTCATATCTACTCTTCTTAAAATTTAAATATCAAATACTATACCACTAACTGAGGAATTATAGAACCATTAAATTAAAGAATAAATTCAGTACTCTCAGTTTCAAGGTCAGGTGATCTGGCCTCATCAGTGGGGAAAGAATATCAAGAAGTCAACACGGATTGGTCCTTCTGTAAAGGACTTATTTCCCTAAATAAATAAACTTCAACCCTGCACATTCTACTCAAATCATCACTTCCACATGCAGAGTATCACACTGACAATAAAGAGCATAAGAAAATTCTGTGCCAAATACCCCCGCGAGACCCTGTGGACTCAGCTCTGGGGTGTGTACAACATGGTCTGGTAGGTAAAGGGCAACGAGCCACAAATACGATCCTGGGCTTGTTTAAGAGAAGGATTTGGTGTAGAGGCTCACGTCTGTACCTCCCAAATAAGAATTCTTGGCTTCAGATCCATCACCTTTACTTAGTCCAAAATGACACCAAAATGTTTTTCATAATTTTTTCCATCTTTCATCATGTTTTACAGTCAATCAGGTCCCAACAGGTAGTTGACTGTTTCATTAGAGCTAGATATTATCTACTTCCACTCTTATTTCAGCCCTGCGATGGCCTGGCGATCTGTCCAGGGTGTACCCCTCCCTAGCCGAGATGGGCGCCATAGTCCCTGCGACCCTAATTAGGATTAAACGGTTCATAAAATGAATGAATGAATGAATGACTCTTATTTCATCTTATGAAATTATGAATTTAAATTATGAATTTACATAAAATGTGAATTTATTATTTCTTATCTTATCAATGACCCTTATTTCATCTCATTTTGACCATAACCCATAAGCAGGCTTTTTAAATTCACCATCGTGTTATCATTGGGTTTGCTACTGTAAACGCCATTTCGTTCACCTGAAATACATGTAATGTAATGTCGGAGAATGACAATAAAGCTTTTGAATCTTGAATCCTGGACGGTCACGGTATCATCAGTCAGCCTGTTGATCAAACAGCCAAAGTGAGAGAATTATCCAGAGAATGAGAAACTCATGATAGCCTTCAAAGCAGTCCTTTCTGCCATATTGTGTGGGTTGAGCAGAGACACAACACTTCTACTGAAGAGCTGTGGTGTCTGCCAACATACCTGCACTAGTAGGCGGTGTCACAATTAACAAAACAAAATGTAGAGGAAAAGAAAAAATGAATTCTTGCTTTTACTCTGGTAGTGAAAATATATACAAAAATAAAGAGTTCTCTACTCTGGATATGAAGATAAAGAGGTCTGATGTATATTTCAGGAATGCCATTTAGTCAGGGATCTGCAGAAATGTGCGGATTTGGGTACAGATTTTGAACCCTTGTGTAAAGCGTCTAAATTGAAAAAATAGAATATTGGTGTAGAGGGTTAGGGTTGATTAGATCAGAGTAGCTATTTCTTATTTTTTGTATCTTTGGAGTTTATTTTGTTAACTGTCATCGTGATTGGAGAGAAACCGAACACATGGTCTTTTTGGCTCCCAATATAGCCAATCAATGCATATGTTTTATCGAGTGTATGTGTTGTGAATGGGGATTCATGGCGGACTGTGGAAAGTAAAGACAGGTGAATGCTAGGAAAATATGGCACGCATTATTGATAGGAAGGATGAAAATTGAGCAAGAGCAGTAGATGAAGGGTGTGGGATAAAGTGGAGCTGGGAATGGTGTACCAAGACAGTCCAAATCGCGTACCAGAAGCAGGAAATAACAGTTGTCAGGGAGGAAGATTGAAGCTGCTGGCAAAGCAAGATGCACATTGTGGGATGCGGAGACCATGTACAGTGATCGAGGAGGCATTGCCCTGGTAGACCACATCAAAACTCAAGGCCACGCAAGGAAATTATACGAGAGGTGACTTAACCACCAGGTCACCCCATATGTGCTTCTTGCCCTGACTGTTTCCACAAACAGGCACACAACAAAATCTCTGCAGCCACACCCCCAAATCTCCACAGCAACACTCCTAAATCCTCACAGCCACATCCAAAAATCCCCACTGCCATGTTCCAAAATTTCCTCAGCCACACCCCCAAATCCCAACAGGCACATCCCCAAAATCCCCTCAGCAACATACCCCAAAATTCCAACAGCCACACCCCAAAATCTAGTGGAAATCCTTCCCAGAAGAGTGGAGTTTATTGTAACAGATACACAGGGGAATAAATCTGGAACGAGACGTTCGGCATGCACCTACATAAGATGGTGAAAGGTGCACTTTTTTATTTTGGCCATATTTAGTCAAGGTTATGTGCAGTGCCATTTTTAATTGTGCAGGAACTTTGCAAGATCTTGATGTGGCAGTGCATCTCTATGAATAAACGCCATGTCACTACTCAGGCTCTATACGTTTGAGAAACTGGGAGAGCTCTAAAAAATGAATGAATCTAAAAAAACATGGCATATAGAACAAGGTATAATTTTTGTATTCATGAATATGAATGTCCCAGACAAGGCAATGTGCAGAGAGAGAGAGAGAGAGAGAGAGAGAGAGAGAGAAAGGCAGTAATATCTGTTTTGCTCTCCATCAATGTTCCATTTTTCAGATTTCATTATTTTATGAAGGGGGATTTTTCTCTAAGGGGATCTGGCAACTGCACTGTCTCTTATCATTATCACTGTGAACTTAGAGGATATGTTAGAGTCAGTCTCTCTCTCTTTTTCTCTCTCTCTGCGGGGGAGTGTGTTCAGGCAGTTACTAACATTGCTATTTTTGGCAGTATCGTGTATTTGTGTGTGTGTGTGATGCAGACAGCTCCTCTCACTCTATTTATGCTGCAGGCTGGAAGAGAGAGAGAGAGAGAGAGAGAGAGAGAGAGAGTATGAGGGAATGAGAATGATACTCAGGTGAATTGTGGACTGCTGGAAGAAAACATTCACAGCCTGACACACGGAGGACATTGTTACACACACACACATACACACACACATAATGGCGAGTTTTGGGAAGCTGATTAACCGTCGAGATGGACGCCGCAGTGGAAGCTACTGTTGTAGTGCAACTGAGGCCAGGTATAATATTGTGTGTGTGTGTGTGTGTGTGTGTGTGTGTGTGAGATAAACAATGTTTATGGGTTTGTGAATACATGCTCTATGGGTTGTCTCTGACTGTGTGTGTGTGTGTGTGTGTGTGTGTGTGTGTGATTACAAGAAACTAAAATGGAAAATGGAGTATTTGTGAATGGAATGAGAATTCATTTACAGCAAAAGTGCAACACACACACACACACACACACACACACACACACACACACACACACACACACACACACACACACACACACGCACACACGCACACACACACACACACATTATTTTATATTTTGTTAAGTCAAACTTATTTCATTAACTTATGTTAATATTCATTCCTTCCTGCGTTTCAGGCCTCCAACACATTCCAAAAAAAGCTGGGAAGGGGGCAATGTAGAGCTAGCAAAGAGGTAAAACAACTAAATCATGATTGATTAGCAACACCATCATCTGCAGTTTATCAACAAATGTGTGAGAAAATGAAAAACAATGTTTCTCAAAGAAAGAGAGGAGTGGATTTTAACGTTTCATCCTATCTGGTGCATAATATCATTAAACTATTTAATGCATAAATTAAGGAAACAAAAGCCCAAGCTGAATAACCATGATCTACGATTCCTAGACTGTACTGCACAGTATCAAGACCCTTACATTATATGAACTATTCATACTCACACTCACACCTAGGGGCAAGTGGGAACAGTCAGTCAGCCTAATGTACATGTCTTTGGACTGTGGGTGAAAAGCAGATTACCCAGAGAAAACTCACACAAGTATGGGGAGAACTTGCAAACTCCACACAGAAATGCCCTCACTGAGCCTGGGACTCAAACCCAGGACCATCTTGTTATGAGGCGGGGGTGCTAACCATTACACTACTGCACCAATCTATTCTTAAGTCATATCCCATACATTTTTAAAGCTTAATTAATTCTTTAAAAATTCACTTGAGCCCAACTGAATTAATGAATTGGATAAAAGTTATGGACACTGTAGGAAACTCTCAGTTTAATGAACCAATGAAAAAGCACAATGTTTGGGCCTCTTGTGTTATATCTATCCATTATATCCAGTATAATAATCAGAACGATTTATTTGGTGGCTTTTCAGTTACAACTCAATCAATATGGATGGCACCCTTATGAGAAAGGTCATGCAGACTGATTCTGAGAACTATGTTAGTCCAGTGACTGCAGGACAGTACTGGACATGGGGAACACGACTTAAAGGTAACTGGAACATTCACTGGCCTATTTAGCAAGGACCTACAATTCAGTATTATATGTACACAGTGTCTATTATTGCACATTGAAATTTAATCCATTGGGATTTTCTCTGTCCCATTAAACTTTGTGATTCCTGAAAGCAGGTGGATATTTTATGGATATGAGCTATAGCATTAATAGTATTTTTTTTTTTTAATAATTTAACTGTTTTCTACCATACTACTGTTATGACCCAGTTTAGTGTTAGGCTGCAAAACATAATTAAAATGCAAAGGATTCTAAGCAAGGTGAAAAAATAATGAGTATATGGTGCCTTAAGGGCTCACCAGGAATGAAAGACCCACACAGGAGTTATCTTGAAAGTAATTTATTGGGATAATTATGTAGAATAGAGTTGCTGTACACACAAGGAAAACATGAATTCAACCTCAAAGTAGATATTGTAGTTTTTATTGTTTGTTATAGTTTACTATACTTTATGGGATTACTCCAATATCAAGAGAATATCTTTAAAAATTTTCGAATTTCTCTTCCCTTCTAACTGAGCCAGAGTGCAAGATGTCTTCCCCTGTGACGGCACTTCCTGAGCGGGCATGGACACCTCGCTACACCCCCACAAAAACTCCCCAGCAGCAGCAACCTTCAGGTCAATCACATGGTCATCCTCCACCTGACTATCAACACAACGTCTATATTCCTGGGACTCCATCTGCCCTTTGTACCCTGCGACCCAGTAATCGTAGTGAGCTTGATGTCCACAACACCTTCTCCACCTTTGGCAAGAAACGCAAGTTCATCTCCCCCAGCAGTTATGACCCAAGGGATGAAACAGGTACTGAGGTCATCAATAATGACCTATACAATGAATAGTGAAAAGGAGTGGAGAAGGAGTGGAGAACAGCATGTGAGATGGTGGACAAAACATGTGGAGGGGGAGAAAGTCTGATGAAAGGAAAAGCAGTGAAGAAGTGAATAACCTAGAAGGCCAGAGAGATTAATTGCAACCAAAGCAGAGCCTATTTATTCAAATCATACTGCTCTAATTTTTCAGACACATTATGTTTATGATCAGGATGGTCTGCATCCCATGACCCAGTTTGCTCATAGAAGCACTTTTTTGGTTTATGTCTTTCATGTTTGTATGTTTGTGGCTAATAAACCATGGGTCAGATTGGGAAAACTTTAAATTCCAGCAGGGAATGGCATAACTGGTTTATTGTCAGAGATCAACAACTCATCAGTTAATGAACCTAAATACAATATGGTAAATTAAAGAAGTCTGGTTGTCTGGCTACTCATTTTTTTTTTCATATTGTCGAGTTTTCATGCAAAAAAATAACTTGAGGCAAATTGCTACTGTATGATTTAAAAAAACAACAACCTTGTAACACCCTGAGTTGTAAAAGATTGCTCCAGTATAAAAGCTCTCCAGTAATTCTGACCAATGGTTACCCTGGGTAAGGATGAATCAATGAATAAATGGGAAAAAAATATAAAGAAGTTTCATTGAGGCTCCCGAGTGTCACATCAACAAGGTGTGCGACTATCAACCTGGAGATTGCAGGTTCAAATCCGGGTTGATGCCACAGCCATCCGTGACCAGGAGTCCATGGGAGCTAATTGGTTGAGCTCTCACGGGAGGGATGGATGGCATACACTCACTTTCTTGTCACTCACGGCGATCACCAGCCAATCTTGGGCGTCTGTGAGCTCATTCGTACGAGGGAGTGGATAGTGCTTTCCCTCCGAGTGTGTTAGGCCACCTCCAAATACCCATGTGCAGCAGTTCGAAAAGAGGCGGGCAGTAGCATTGCATGTCACGGAGGTGTCATGTGCATGCTTACGCCCCTCCCAGATTGGTAATGGTCGTGTGATAGGAAAGACAATACTTGATGGGTGGGAATTTGATACGAGTCAATTAGGGGGGGGTAAATATTCATTACATTGAAGTTGTAATGGTCACCTTACACATCCATAACACATCTGCCTCACAGAAGGTCCTGGGATTTGAGTCCAGGGCTCAGCAAGGGTGTTTCTGTATGGTTTGCATGCTCTCCCCATGTTTGCATGGGTTTCCTTTGGGTACTCAGGCTTCTTTCAGCAGTCCAACAGCATGCACATTAAGCAAATTGGTTGTTCCAAATTCCCCTGTTTGTCAAGTAAAATGGAGTTCCAAACGTGTTCCAAATTCCCCTAAGTTTGAGTGCGAAAGTTTGTGTGTTGGCTGTGTAATGGACTGGAGAGTTGTCAAGGTTGTACCTTGCCTCCACTCAGAGTCGAGCAGCTCAGAGACTCCAGTTCCATCCTCCTCATGACCCCAGGAGGATGAAGCATTTTGGTAAATGAATGAATGAATAAACATTCTGATAGTAAACAGGCTAATGGTTTGATTGATACTGATTACACATTTAGAAAACAACAACAAAACATTTAAGGACACTTTGGTTATTGAAAGGTTCTTCTGTATGTGGACTCTTACAATCAGTCGGAAAAAACTCCAAGCAGAACTCATGGAAGCTTAGAACGTTTGAAGTGCTCTACTACGCATCCTTGATGAACTCATGAGGGGGTGTTTCTTCTAAGAGTGTATTCTTCTGTGTGTATCATGGAATGAATTAGTTCTCAGTATTGTGTTGTTAGGATAACTTGATGCACAGTTCAAATGTATGAAGGTCAAAGGTAACAAACTGCAACACTGACTCACATTTTCCATGTTATTATTATTATTATTATTATTATTATTATTATTATTGTTATACCATTTTTGACAATCATATTAAGTAAACTGTGAACATTACATACCATTTGGCCACAGTGTGAATTTTCTGTCTTAGCAGAAATATCAGGCCATAGCCTTGCATTGATTGGTTGCTCAGTTAAAGAGGTGAATCAGTCTAACATGGTTATTGTTCAGTGAACAACATGTACAATACTAATATGTATGCAAACTGTGTAACTGACTCATGGCGTTCAGTGCAGTATATCACTGTATAAAATCTGATAATAAAGTATTTTTTTCTGAATCTAATAGACTATGTGTATTATTTTAAGTTATACACATTCTCATTTGTGTTATGTATTTTTCTGCTAAATACTGTGAGAGGTTTCTGCCTTCTGAAATTTAATATCTTTTTCCATCTAAAAACATCATAATTATGTGGCAGGTTTAGTAATTTATTATGTATATTATGTATTTATTATATATATAAATGTAGTCTTGTTCACATGAGAAAAAATATTTTCAACAGCTTTAGATTTTTTTCCTTTCAACTTATTTCTCATGACAATTCTAATTTACTTCTGCTTAATGATGTTTTAATTAAATCAACTCGTATTTTTAACAGCGTGAAAGAAATGAGAAGTGACAGCGGAACTGACATCTTAGATTCCTTAATATGAAAAAGGTTGTCAAAAATCCCTGAAATAACATGCCTCTTTTTTCTAATTTTATGAGTCTATGTAAACAGTGTTAAATTGAGTAACTGTAACAGAAAAAAAATGACTTCAAATATATAATATGTGATATGATAGTGGATTCACATAATGATGAATGTATATAATATTTGGAGCTCTCTGGGTGGTTAATCACTCCTTTAAAAGATGCATTTTTATTTTAGTCACATTATGTACAGATTGGTTGTTAATGTAGTTGATTTATACAGGAATGTCACTATGCTGTTCCACAAGAACAACGACAAAAAAAAAAAAAAAAAAAAAAAAAAAAAAAAAAAAAAAAAAAAAAAGAAGGAGCAATTAGCTAAAATCGTCTTCTGCAACAAATTTTAGTGCACCCTCATTTTCTCATTTTCTGGGCTACAGCTAAAGCCTGGACTCGTGTAGTAAACAAATAAGCAACGGCATTTCCAAAATATCATTTTAATTACTCAAAGTGAAAGCGATGGGAGTTACAGGGGAGTTTAACACGACCTTAAAATGCCACCTTGGGCATACTTTTGAAAGTGCTGCATTCTTTCTGGTGCCCTTTTAGTTTTTAATTTGCCCTGGAAATGAGTTCAGAATGTCAGTAGATGTGTATCATACCACTGAGCAAGGCTAATTATGTTTGCCACGTGTCCTTTCACACTACAAGGGAGTGATGGAAACGGTCTCCATGGCACTCACCCACTTCTTCAAACTGAAGTTTCTCTCTCTGCAGGCTGATGGACTAAAGCTCAGGAGATGACCAACTTGAATCTATTCAAAAAGGAGGTGATAGTAGGGTAACCTGATTTAAATAATTATTTCATAATTTATTGAGATTCTTTTTACTTTATTCACTGCTACAGGTGTATAATCCCGAAAATACTTTCAGTAATGCATCTTCGTTTGGAGAGCTAATTTGGATTCATCTTTACTGTGTATGTGCTAATCTGCATTGAGCCTAACATGTACTCTGTATGTACTAATCTGTACAGAGATGAATGTATAAAATGTATGTATGTTCTAAGGAGACTGACAAACAGTGGTGACTAAAACCATTTTGTTGTTTCCCTGTACCTACACCACCAGCCACACCTTTTTTATTATTTTTTTAAAATAAGGGCACCCATCATTGTTTTAATGCAATAATATCATGCTTAATTGTGATCACCACAGCATTAAGGGGTCTTTCTTTGTCTGTTTTTGCTTGATAGAACATCTAGTTTTGTGTCTTTAACAAATACTTCATATGAATTGACATGTTAACTTGTACACCATCCTGCTTTGGGTGGCAATGTGGCATTGTGGTTAACATGTCCACCTCACAGCAAGAAAGTCCTGGGTTCAAGTTCAGGGTTGTTCGAATGCGTTTCTGTGTGTGGATTGCATGTTCTTCCTGTGCTTGTGTGGGTTTCTTCTGGGTGCTCCGGTTTCCTCCCACAGTCCACAGATATGCACATTATGCTAATTGACTGTTCCAATTTGCCCATAGGTGTGAAAGGTTGTGTGTGTTGGCTCTGCAATGGATTGTCGAGCTGTTCAGGGTGTACCCTGCTTTTGCCCTGAGTCAGCTGAAATGGGCTCCAGCCTCCCTCTGACCCTTGTAGAATAAAGAGGCTTGGAAAATGAAAAAAAAAAAGACTATCTTGCCTTCCAATGAATCAGAAATAATATATAATATTTCTTTGGCACTAAATTCTGCTGAATTACTGATTCCAACGTCGGGGGTTCAAGCCCCACTGTCACTGGGTTGTCACTGCTGTCCCCCAAGTGCAGCTAACTGGGTTATCAAAGGCAAGGAATGTCTCTCACTGTCTGTGGTGAGAGGCATGTAACTCGTGTAAATTGCTGACTTTCATAAAGAGTAGGCATTGCTGTCAGCATGTTTCTGCCCTGCGATGGCCTGGCGAGCTGTCCAGGGTGTACTCTGCCCTCGTCCAGAGATGGCTGAGATGGGCGCCAGCCTCCCTGCAATCATAATTAGGATAAAGCGGTTCAAAAAATGAATGAATGAATGAATAAATTCATTCTCAAAACATAGAAAAATATTACAAACTAATTATTCATCTGAGAACATTACAAACATTGATTATTACTTTAATACAGAATTCAAAAACATGCCTACAACTTTTTCTCGCAGATCCTGTTAAGTTAATATCAGAATTAATTACCTTGTGTTCCCCAAATCATTTGCATTCCTCTCAAATGCATTTCTTTTTGTCACTGTCATTCTCACGATCATGTACTCAATATGTAAAACTTTTTTTATTCAGTACCATGGATGCTGTACAATAGATGTACATTATATTACAGCATATTACATTCATCTTATATGCAAAATAGAGAGGTAGTACATTCAGATGAATTACATGGAATTGAAGAAATAAGGATAAATGATTTTTATTAGTGTAAAATTGGATTTAATTTATTAATTAATTTATTTTTTAACTAATATCATTTGTGTTTCAAATTCAAATTCAAATTCAAATTCAAATTTTATTTGTCACATACAAATTATACACAGTACAATATGTAATGAAATGCTTAGTACGACTGTCCAAAAATGTGAAT
>JBCNYH010000007.1:21563977-21574424 GCA_039654325.1 Tandanus tandanus | reverse complement strand
ATAGCCAAAGTGATTGCATTAGACACAGACTCTGTGCACAACTCTCGCATTACATACCAGTTTCTCCAGAACACTGACGCTACATTATTTAGTCTGGACCAGTACAATGGAGAGATCCGGACCACAAGGATGTTCAGTTACAGAGACTCGCGTTATCAGCGACTGGTGGTGATCGCCAAGGATAACGGCCAGCCCTCTCTCTCTGCTACAGTCACCATCAAACTGTCCACGGTGGAGACCGCACTCAAAAGCTATGCTGATATAACTGAAGTTCCTTTAGAACATGACATCTTCTCAGATTTGAATCTTTATCTGGTAATCGGACTGGGCTCTGTGTCATTTCTGTTACTAATCACCATATTGGTGACCATCGTGTTGAAATGTCAGAGACCGAAACCCAGCAAAGCTGCTCCTTCCTGTAGGAACAGTGTCATCAGTGAGAGGAACTCTACCATTGCAGATTCCACTCTGGTCTCCAACGATGCCTACTGGTACAGTTTATTTCTAGCCGAGACCAGGAAAGGGAAGCTGGTAGTTAGACAACCTGTGCCAAAGGGAACGAGGTACATTGTGTCTAGTATCCCCAGGAGCACAGGAATGACTGAGACTAGTGACTCAGCTGCATCTACTCTACAGGTAATTTGAGTTTTTTATAATGTCATAAGAAATCATATAGTAATGAAAGTTTGTTGTGTGCTGTAAACAACATGCAAATGATTTTACCTCAACGAGAAACTGCAGTTTGAATATCGTCATGCCGAACTTCATTATAGGCTGGATAAAAAAAAAATCCCTGTTTCATTGGAAATACGTAACTTATGATGCACACAGAAAATGATGACAAACGGACTGCAATTTGTAATTACATTAAAAGTGCGCCTAGTATAGGTGTATCGGATTTAATGCAATGTGAATGCAGATATGAGGTAGGTATTACTAACATTCTTTCTTACAATAAGATATACATTTTGACACAATGGCAACTTTTTCAGTAAGTGATGATTACATAATATATATAATTACAATATTTTTGACAACACGAGAGCAACAAAAAACAAAACAAAAAACATTAATCTGAGATTTTTAACACGTTTCACCATTTTTTTTTGCATTTTTTTCTTTTCATACATGCATTTGCTCTAAATAAATACAAGGTTCTACATAAATTCTCTGAACTGTGCATGAAACTTCTTGACACTTATAAGGACTTCTTGTGCTCTGCATCAGGGCGCGTGCCAAAAGCTGTAACATAAATGCCTATGCATTTACCCTAATAATTTAGAAATCTTCTGAATTGTGTTTATCGACTGAATGTGATGGATTCTGTATTGAAAAACTATGTGCACTTAGCGTCGCTGTTCACCAGCAAAACGGACCGTTAGTTTGTCTGGTTTGGTTATTATGTCAGCAGCCGGTTCTACCGGGTTGGCATAGCTCTCCTGAAAAACGCACGAAATATTCTTAATACTCCTGATGAAAATTACCTTCTCGCTAAATCTACTTATCTGACTCATTTACCTTCCTTGAAATAACTAATATCTTGTTTTCATCGACGAATATCGCAATTCCATTCAGTGGACAACTGCATCATGAAACAGCCATTGGTGAGGTATGTCGCAGCATCCCTTCACATTTTTGCGGTCATTTACTCCGCGCGTGCTGTTACTCACTACTCGATACCAGAAGAAATGAAAGAGGGCTCTGTTGTTTCAAATCTCGCAGCCGATTTAGGTCTTGATGTTAAAACGTTGCGAGCGCGTAAAATGCGACTAGATGTTCTTGGTGACAAAAAATATTTGGATGTTAACAAAGAAACGGGGGAGCTGTACATTGTGGAGAAATTGGACAGGGAGCAATTATGCAACGTTAAAACGGCTACAACTTGCTTTTTAAAAGTGGATGCCATTATTGAAAACCCGCTTAGAATGTTTAACATTGAACTTGAGATAATGGACATAAATGATAATTCGCCACATTTTCGTCGGGATACCATTAATCTTGATATATCCGAATCAACCCCAGTAGGAGAGAAGTTTTCTCTAACCAATGCCGTTGACCCAGATGTGGGTTCAAACTCTATTAAAACGTATTTCCTTAGCGAGAGTGATCATTTTAATATTGAGATTCATACTGGACGTGATGGTTCAAAATTTACAGATTTAATTTTGAAAAGAGCTCTCGACCGTGAGAAACAAGCGTTTCATAATCTCATACTGACTGCTGTAGATGGCGGAGCGCCTGCGCGCTCTGGTACAGCTAAAATTATTGTTCGTGTGCTAGATACCAACGACAACGCCCCTCAGTTTGATAAAGACACGTATACTATAAATCTTATGGAAAACTCGCCAATTGGAAGCCTTGTATTACAATTAAATGCAACAGATAAGGATGAGGGCACGAATTCTGACATTGAGTACTCATTTAGTCTCTACACATCTGAGAAAACACAAGCGACGTTTGGATTAAATCCAAATAATGGTGAAATAAGAGTCAAAGAAATGATCAATTATGAGGATTTTAGAATTTACGATGCGGAAATAATAGCTAAAGATAAAGGTGCTACTTCTTTATCTGGACAATGCAAGATAACGATTCTAATCAATGATATGAATGACAATCATCCGGAAATTTCTATTAAATCCTTTTCAAGTCCTGTTAAAGAGGATGTAGCTCTAGGTACAGTTATTGCAGTGATTAGTGTGAGTGATAAAGATTCGGGAGAAAATGGCGAAATTGATATACATACTTCTGAAAAACTACCCTTTAAACTTAGAGAGACATCTGACAACTATTACGAGCTCGTAGTTTCAGAGCCATTGGATCGGGAACAGGTCCTAGAATATGACATCATATTTACTGTTACTGACAGAGGAAACCCTCCGCTCTCTGATAATGAAACAGTAACTCTAGAACTACTGGACGTTAATGACAACGTGCCACAGTTTCCACAATCATTTTATACAATTCCAGTTATGGAAAACAATCCACCGGGAGCATTACTGAGCTCCCTCACAGCACACGACCCAGATCTCCATGAAAATCAATATCTCGTTTATTTTATAATAGAAAAGGAAATAGCTAACACCTCCATGTCCATGCTCTTCTCCATTAATCCAGAGAACGGAAACCTTTACGCACTAAAAACATTTGATTATGAGATAGAAAAGGAGTTTCTTTTTCATATTGAAGCAAGAGACTCTGGTGTCCCTCCACTAAGCAGTAATGTGACGGTTCACATTATTATCATGGACCAGAACGACAACACACCGGTTATAGTGTCTCCATGGCGCGCACATGGCTCAGTGGTGGAGGAGAAAATACCGAGATCCACTGATAAAGGAACTCTGATTGCCAAAGTGATTGCATTAGACACAGACTCTGTGCACAATTCTCGCATTACATACCAGTTTCTCCAGAACACTGATGCTACATTATTTAGTCTGGACCAGTACAATGGAGAAATCCGGACCACAAGGATGTTCAGTTACAGAGACTCGCGCCTTCAGCGACTGGTAGTGATCGCCAAGGATAACGGCCAGCCTTCGCTCTCTGCTACAGTCACCATCAAACTGTCCACGGTGGAGACTGCACTTAAAAGCTATGCTGATATAACTGAAGTTCCTTTAGAGCATGATATCTTCTCAGATTTGAATCTGTATCTGGTGATCGGACTGGGCTCTGTGTCATTTCTGTTACTGATCACCATATTAGTGACCATCGTGTTGAAGTGTCAGAGACCGAGACCCAGTAAAGCTGCTCCTCCCTGTAGGAACAGTGTGATCAGTGAGAGGAACTCTACCATTGCAGATTCCACTCTGGTCTCCAACGATGCCTACTGGTACAGTTTATTTCTTGCCGAGACCAGGAAAGGAAAACTGGTAGTTAGACAACCTGTGCCAAAGGGAACGAGGTACATTGTTTCTAGTATACCGAGAAGCACAGGACTGACTGAGACTAGTGACTCAGCTGCATCTACTCTTCAGGTAATCTGAATTTTCATTAATCTAATAAAATTTATGTAGTACTGAAAGTTTGTTGTTCTTTCTGAGAACAACATGTAAAGTCTTGCATTTCAATCAAAATGAGTTTCCATAATCTAGGAAACTGCTGTTAAACAATCATGGTGGACTTTATTTACATGGTCTAATGTATCTATCTATATTTCTTTGATAATGCATAAGAAATGATGTTCACAGTAATTATAAATGCATAAAAAAAAAACTATGTGTACCTGACAATAGCATGTGAATGAATATACAATGTGGGCTTGTGTAATAGTCTAGTAAATAGCTCTATAAACTTCAAGCACAACCACAATCGCTCCGGTATGTGATGTTCCCATGAAGTATGACATCTTTTTAGATTAAAACCTGTATCTGTTAATTGGACTGACCTTAGTATCATTCCTGTCACTGATTATCATTTTTTGTCGTCAGGAATCAGAAACCATATCCCAGTAATGGGGCACTGTGGGCCCTAAAAGTACCTACCTGTAGTGTTAATTTCTAGCAAAGATCAGATAAGGAAAGCAGGTAGATAGCAAAGTACCTGTGGCAAAGAGGATGAGATTTACTGTGCCTACTATAATGAGACTAGTTTTCTAGTCCGGTTTCTTTATTTTAGAGCTCTCATTTTCCTTGCTCTTATTGTGAATCTTAAGAATTAACCAGACTTTTTCCACAAATTGTGATAGCACATCTGCCTTTGCACTGTATCCAGACAGTTGGTGAACAATTATGTGTAGCAATTTTTTTCTTATTGTTTTCAATGACACCTTTTTTAAACATTTTAAACATTTCAGGTAGAAATTTACATGCATAGGGGTTTCTTTCATTCTTGTATGTGACCAACATTTAGTTATTACTCACATTTCTTTTGGCAGTTTTTAAACATAGTAATGTTATATGTTAATGTTTTATGATCTGTTTCACAATCCCATTGTCTTAACAATTTAAATACATAAATGTACTCCTTTATCTCATGTGCAGAGTTGCACCATGAACACATACTTTACAGTAAAAGACTGCAATCTTGCCATCAGTCCCTCTGAGTTCTCATTTAAGCATTTATTTCATTATCTTACTAGGATACACACTGCTGCATAGTTCTCAGGAGCTTTAATTTTAATCATGCTAGCCATGATGTGCTCATCAAGGAATAGATAGCTCACCCATATGCGCCAGTGCAGTGTCATCTCATCGTTCAAATACAGTACCTCTTCTGACTTTACTCAAAATGCTGTAACCTGACAGACTACATGGGAGGCTTGGCTAAACCATTCAAGGTAAGGCCATATTGAGGTGTTTCCTTATCATAGGAAATATGGAATCATAATTTGGATAACTGTAAACAGTAAATTTACTCGGCCATGAATATCCTCAAATTAATGAGCATATTGGCAGCAGCCAGCCCTAGGCCTTGCTAGTCCATATTTATTTACAAAGTAAATATTTAGGGGCAGTGGTGGCCTGGTGGTAGGGTGCTGGATTACTTATCCCAAGGTCGGGGGTTCAAGCCCCACTATCAACAGGATGTCACTGCTGTCCCCCCAGTGCTACTAACTGGGTTATGGGCCGGCCATGTCTCTCACTGTCTATGGTGAGAGGCATGTAAAAGAACCTTTGCTGATTTTCATCAAGAGTAAGCTGCATAGCCGTCAGCGTGTTTCTGCCCTGTGATGGCCTGGTAAGCTGTCCAGGGTGTACTCTGCCCAGAGTCGGCTGAGATGGGCACCAGCCTCCCTGCGACCCTTATTAGAATTAATCGGTTTAGAAAATTAACGAGTAAATATTTAGCAAAACAAATGTATACATACACACACCTGTATCAAAACTGACTCATTAAAAAAGCTGTCCAGGCATCTGGAAGGGCCTTGGGCATCCTGTTGGCACAAGAGAGATCACAAGAGAGATAATGGTATCTTAATTGGTGTAGGCTTTTTCACAAGGAGAATGTCCAAAGGCTGGATGTTCTGCTGGATCATAATGACTTGCTCAGCACTATACTGAAAAGTTCTAAAAGGAATGAATAGGGATTCTGAATTGACACAGTCATTAAACCATCTTAGTGTGCGCCTTTTTACAGTGACTCAGATCTTTACACTTTTATTTTTACGCTCATGTATCCTGCTTTCAACTCAGGTGCCATCATAACAAAGTTAACCAGTGTTATTATGTACTACACGGGAACAACACTATCTGATTGACTTGCTAGCTTAGACATTATAAATTATTCAGAGTGGATAATGCTTAAATCAAAACGGCTGACTCACATTTTGTCATGGTCACTTGGAGCAGGTGATATAATCACTTCATGCTTTAAAATGGAGAGATAAAGCATTAAAAATCTAATATTAGTTTGTTAAGACCACCCATCTGTAAGGATAGGCTGTATTTCTTGGTTTTTCTGATGCTCTCCCTCCCCTGTCCACTTCCAGTCCTGCAGATTTATCAGGATTACGCAACAAAATAACTCATCAAAAGACAGATTGGTTCCTGATAGTTCATAGCCATCATCCGAACCAGTCCCACAAATGACCCTTACAATTTACTAGAATGACCAAGTAGCAAGATGGTGGATAGGCAATAGACTAGGAGAGCCATAGAAAATAGCACACTGCCTTACATGGCTATGCTATGTATTCAGCTATGCATCGATATGGTGTAGCATACTAGAGGCAGACAACCAGCAAATGACTTGCAGCGTATGCGCTATACTGTTCCTAGATTCGGCTATTCAGGTAGATAGGCATATTATTCATGGCTTGGCAGTGTCGAAATTGCAAAATTACAAACATCAGAATTTTGTTCAGGTGTTGTGAAAATATGCTTAGCTTTCAACACAATAACTGGTGTAACAAATTGAATATCAGAATCAGAATCAGTATACTTTATTGATCCCGGAGGAAACTGTGTGCACACAGTTGCTCCATTCCAATTATAGAGTAAAGACAAAAGTTTAAAATTAAAAATTACAAATATCTATATAAGTCTAAAATTAGAAATTACAATTATCAATATAAACAAATAAACAGAATAAACACTATTAATGAGTAATGTGTACAGTATTATCAATATGATAAATACTGGAATGTATGTGTATGGCAAAATGCAAATGTATAACAGTCGATGATGTTGCTATATGGAGGAGTTGTACAGTCTAATGGCCACAGGTAGGAATGATTTCCTGTGTCGTTCAGTGGTGCATTTAGGTGGTATTAGCCTCTCACTGAACGTGCTCCTATGACTGGTCAGCAGGTTGTGATGTGGGTGGGATGTTAACTTACGTTAATGGCTGTGCAGATCAGCTTGTTCAGTCTGTAAATAAAGCATTATGGATCAAGGATGAGAATTGAATGCAGCTTTTAGCCAGCTCAAAGTGCGGAGCTCATTGGACCTGCCTAAGTGTCATGGTTAAAATATGGAAAAACCCCCCAAACAAACAGACAAAAAACAAAACAAAACAAAAAACTCTGAATAAACAACATCACATCCCTAGTTGCAGATGCTTAGATTTAAAAAAAATTACATTAATAGTACATTTTATTAATAATACAGTAATATCAACATTAGCTGTCCAGGGTGTACTCTGCCCTCGCCCTGAGTCGGCTGAGATGGGCGCCAGCCTCCCCGCGACTCTAATTAGGGTTAAGTGGTTCAGAAAATGAATGAATGAGTAATCTACATTTTATTAAAATTAGTATATATTTGTTGTTGCTAACTAAATTTTTACATTGCCCGTTTAAAGTGAATCATTGACTAACATTTAAAGCCAATTTCTAATGATAATGAGTCAGACTGAACAAGTCAGATCATACAGAGGTTCAGCTATTTTTAAGTTAATGTGAATAGTTAACTATAAGAGCACACTAAGTGGATTCAAGATCTTTATAATGATATGTTATTTTTTTCTTGTCCATAGGTTCTTTCTTTTTTTCCTGTAATATTCTTCATATGCTTTATCAGTAATCATTAGTCAGTGTCCCTTCATAACAAAGTGGTAAATATGTAAACACAAACTTACATTAAAACACAAACTTACATCCATCAAATGAGTTGTGAAATGAATGTGAAATATAATCAAGAGGTTGACAAGGTTACAAAAATAAATCTTTACTTGAACTAATAATTCAGTCCTTTAAACTTTGCTTTTGTTTTTAAACTTTGCTAAAATTCTCTATTTGCAGGTATGTATTACAGCTTTGCAGACCTTTGTCATCCTGGCTGTCAATTTTTGTCAAGTCAAAATAAAGAAATTTTACCCCATGATTTCTAAAGTACCACCCAAACGTTGGACTGGCTTGTTGAGCACCTCTTCCATACCATACAGTAAAACTGGTCCCATAACAGTTCAATTGGGATGAGATCCGATGACTGCGCTGGCCACTTCATTATTGACAGAACACCAGCTGACTGCTTCTTCTCTAAATAGTTATTGCATGGTTTTGTCCTGTTGTAGGAAGAAAGTGACTCCAATCAAGTGCTATCCACAGGGAAGTGATAGCCTTCTTTATTGAAGCTTACCTTTTGCCCTGTACAACTCTTCCACTTTACCGCCACCAAAGCACCCTACAAATGTTCTTTTTTACCCAAACACCTCAAACCTAGACTAAACTATCTATAGCATTTCCCCAATTTTCTCTGTCCAATGTCTATGTTCTTTTGCCCATCTTAATCTTTTCTTTTCTTCAGTTACTCAACAAGTCTAAAGAAGGCCAAATGTTTTGCTTCTTTACTGTTCAGTTATGCTGACATAATTGCAAAAGAGTTGTATAATGTAATACAGTGTAGATATTCCATGACAAATCCAGCTGTTTCTACCAGTAATATTCATTGGCAATAGAAACAGTGTCTAGACTGTATTTATGATCAGTTTAATTCCTTTTTTATTGAAAAAATAAGTGCCTATCTTTCAAAATCACGAAACTCTCTAAGTGATCCCAAACTTTTGAACGGAATGGTTTTAAGTTAAAGCTTACTTTTTAAATACCATTTATTGTAACAGTTGTTGTGTCAAGTGTATCTGGGCCATTCATTCATTTGTCTGATGAACTGCTTTATCCTGCTAGGGTCACAGGGAGGCTGGAGCCTATCCCAACCAACTCTGGTGAAGGCTGGGTACACCCTAAACAGCTCTGCAGTCTATCACAGGTACAGCCAAATAGCCTCAGATGTATGTCTTTGGACCGTGGGAGGAAACTGGAATACCCAGAGAAAACCCACACAAGCATGGGGAGAACATACAAACTCCACACAGAAACGCCCTTGCTGAGCCTGGGACTGGAACCCCGGATCTTCTTGCTTGGAGGTGGAAATGTTAAGCACTGCAGTATTTTCAAAGACATAATTATATAGATTTAGCTACTGCCTAAAAGTGGAGTTTTGAATAGATATCTCTACTGATAGGTGTCTGAGACTGGTAGTAGTGTGGCTCCTTGGTGGCATCAACTTCAGACCTGGAGGAAACAAATAAATTAATCTTGCCTGCATTTCCCAACTACAGTCTGGAGTGAAAACAAAAAAGTTTAACCCTGAGTTTTTTTTTCTCTGCCTTTTACTAGCTGATTTCCCATTCATTTGTTTCACCTGTCTTTGTTAATCAATTATCTTTACTAAATTGATGTTTGGTGCTCCCATTAATGTTTGGTGCTGGTGTTTTTTTATTCTGTATGAGTCTGAGAGGTGGTGTAAGAGACTATTTTTTGGGGTTTCAGTTTTGTTATTAATAATAAATCTGTTCTTTTTTGGTGATGCAGCAACCTTATCGGGTTTCATTGGGATTGACACAAGTCAACAATCCAAGTCATATTCCATACCGATGTGGCTCTGGTCAGGAGCTTCGCTAAAACACTTTTAATTTAGCCTGGCTATAAACTCATAAGTAGGTCACTCTTTGGAAAATTTTCATAGCTGAAGGAATAGATATAAACATCTGTTTGCAGACTTGTTATACTGATTGAATTAACAGGGGACAACAGAACCTTAACTAGTTTGTCTGCTTCTCTCTTTCTCTCTCTCTCTCTCTCTCTCTCTCTCTCTCTCTCTCTCTCTCTCTCTCTCTCCATGCTCTCTCTCTCTTTCTCTTTCAAGCCTTCTCTCACTCCTCTTTCTCCATTTTGCTCTCTCTTGCTCGCTCTCTCTCTTTCTCTCATACTATCTTTCTCTCGTTCCTCCCTCTCCATTCTCTCACCGTCTTTCTCTCTCACCATATTTCTCTCGCTCCTCATTCTCCATGCTCTCACTCTCTTTCTCTCTCACTATCTTTCTCTTGCTCCTCTTTCTCCAGCTCTCTCTCTTTGTCATTATCATTTTCTCACTCCTCTTTCGCTAGTTCTCTCTCTCTCTCTCTCTCTCTCTCTCTCTCGCTCTCTCTCTTTCTCTTTCTCTCTCTCTCTCTCTCTCTCACACACATGGTGTCGAAAAAAAGCGGGAAGGGGGAGGGGGGGGGG
>JBCNYH010000007.1:21478231-21508125 GCA_039654325.1 Tandanus tandanus | reverse complement strand
GACAATGGAAATGTTTCACTTTCAGCAACAGCGACTGTGATCATTAAACTTGTTGAACCCAAAGAGGCTTTTGCTTCCTCTGATATTAAAAACACAGTTAAAGAAGAGGAAGAAAATAATGTAACACTTTATTTGATTATAACCTTGGGTTCGGTTTCATTTCTTTTTATTATCAGTGTCATCGTGCTGACTGTAATACAGTGCTCCAAATCTGCAGACTATCCCTCCAAGTATTTACAAGAGACAAATTACGACGGGACACTGTGTCACAGCATCCAATACAGATCTGGAGATAAACGCTACATGTTAGTTGGACCCAGAACAAGTATTGGTTCTACTCTAGTTCCTGGGAGTAATGGGAATACATTGAGGGGAGCCAGTATACACAATCGCGAGGTGAGTTTTCTTGATTTTCTTATTATAAATTAGTAAATACTCCACTAAGTAAACTAAGACAACTGTGAGGTTTGTGACATTACACTTGGTGTCGCTGCATTACAGATTAACCGAGCCAAACGCTGTAGATACTCGCACACTATCAAAGCTTTACCCCACCTCCTGTGACGCATGCACATTGGGCCAGCAGGTCTGCTGTATACTGGAGCAAAACAACGTCTGTAAATGAGAACCATTGAAAGGGAGTACACGCATTTTATTGACTGATACACATTTTATTTGTTGTGTGGAACAGAAGAGCTCAGTGAGCAGACATCTTTTGGTGATGTTAAGGGGGAATTTTGCGTTTTCGTCATGGCAGCTCAAGGGTATGGATCATTAACGGCGACTCTGCACTGCTTTTTCGTGTTGCATCTTTGTGGAAAAGTAATCGCTCAGATTCGCTACTCTATTGCAGAAGAATCTGTTCAAGGATCTGTTGTAGGGAATATTGCTAAAGATCTGGGCCTTGATGTAAATAAGCTGAAAGAGCGACGATTTCGTATTGTTTCAGGATTAAATGATGGCTTCTTACAGATAAACCAGGACAATGGAGCGCTTTTTGTGAGCGGGAAGATCGACAGGGAAGAGATTTGCGAGAAGAGCAACGTGTGCATACTGAACCTTAAAACCGTGGCTGAAAATCCTTTGGAGATCCATTATATCGAGGTAGAAATTGCAGATATTAACGATAATTCTCCTGTTTTTCCGGTGCGTGAAAAACATTTAGAGATATCAGAAAACGCCTTACCCCAGAGTACACGCATCCCACTAGACGCTGCGCGTGATTTAGACGCTGGTGTAAATTCTCTCAGTAAGTATGTCCTTAGTCCGAATAATCACTTTGAATTAGATGTTAAAACTCGTGAAGAAGACAAATTTCCTTTTTTGATTTTGAAAAAGCCCCTTGATAGAGAACAAAAACCCCAGTTAAATCTAACTTTGACAGCCTATGATGGAGGAAAACCAGAAAGATTCGGTTCAGTTAACATCATTATAACTGTTGTTGACATTAACGATAATGCTCCAGTATTTGATCGCCAGGTGTACACTGTAACATTAGAGGAAAATATCGAGTTCGGTTCATCAGTAGTAAAACTGCATGCCACAGATTTAGATGAGGGTGCCAACGCACAAGTTGTTTATGCTTTTGATAAAAGTTTGATGAGCAAAGCTTTTGATAAATTTGAAATCAATTCTAATACAGGGGAAATAACTGTAAAAGGATCAATAGATTTTGAAGAACAGCGTGTGTATGAAATAGACATACAAGCTTCTGATAAAGGACCAGTACCTTTAACAGGCCACTGCAGTATCATTATTAATATAAAGGATGTGAATGATAATGCACCCGAGATTGATGTAACCTCACTCTCCACGGAGATACTGGAGGACTCAAATCCAGGGACAGTGGTAGCTCTGATCAGCATATCTGACAGAGATTCAGGTGAGAATGGGATGGTTATATGTAGCCTTATAGATTACATCTCTTTTGAACTGAAACCCTCTTTCCAGAAGAGTATGTATTCTCTGGTCACTAAAGGCTTGTTAGATAGAGAAGCTGTTTCTATGTACACAATCACCATAATGTGTAAGGATAGAGGGGAGCCATCTTTATCCTCACAAAAGAAAATACAAGTTAATATTGCAGATGTCAATGATAACAGTCCAGTGTTTAGTCAAAACCCATTTCATTTTTATATTACTGAAAACAACAGCCCAGGCATATCTATATTTTCCGTTAGTGCTTTTGACATAGACCAGAATGAAAATGCACACATATCTTACCACATACTGAAGGCAGACAGCCATGAGTCAAACATTGTCTCTTACCTGAATATAAATTCAGAGGACGGGAATGTATATGCACTAAAACGCTTTGACTTTGAAATTATGAAAACATTTCAGTTTCATATTGTTGCTTCAGACTCTGGAACTCCATCATTAAGCAGCAATGCTACAGTGAATGTGTTCATTTTGGATCAGAATGACAACGTTCCAATGATCTTATATCCAGTCAGTGCTAACGGTTCTGCTGAAGGTGTGGAGGAGATTCCCCGAAATGTGAATCCTGGACATTTGGTGACTAAAGTGAGAGCCTATGACGCGGATATAGGATACAACGGCTGGTTATTATTTTCACTGCAGGAAGTGAGTGACCACAGTCTGTTTGGTTTGGACCGCTATACAGGACAAATAAGGACCCTTCGCTCATTCACAGAAACAGATGATGCTGAACATAAACTGGTCATACTGGTCAAAGACAATGGTAACGTTTCACTTTCAGCAACAGCGACTGTGATAATTAAACTTGTTGAACCCAAAGAGGCTTTTGCTTCACCCGATGTTAAAAACGCAGTTAAAGAAAAGGAAGAAAATAACGTTACTTTTTATCTGATCATTACTCTGGGATCGGTTTCAGTTCTTTTCATCATCAGTATTATTGTTCTGATTGCAATGCAGTGCTCCAAATCTACAGATTACTCCTCCAAATATTTACAAGATACAAATTACGACGGGACACTGTGTCACAGCATTCAGTACAGATCCGGAGATAAACGGTACATGCTAGTTGGACCCAGAACGAGTATTGGTTCTACTCTAATTCCGGGAAGCAATAGGAATACTCTAGTGATACAAGATCGTAAGAGGAGAACTTCTGTTGAGGTAAGATGTAATCAATTACAACTGTGAATAATGACGTCTGTTATCATGCGTTTTATGAAACGACCGTTCGGGAATTTCTCAAATTATTTTTAAATGAAAAGGTTTTTCTGGGTAAAGATGCCATTCTTCTTAACTGGACAAATATTGACTTTTTTGTTTGGGCTACTAACATTGACCATGTTTTTTGTTTCAGTAAACCCAACTGCCCCCAGGTTATGCCTGCGCTACATGGACACCAAATGGGGCATCTTAACAATATAGCCCACTTGGGGCAACTAAGTGCGTCCCAATTTGGCAAGCCCAAATGGGCCCACTATGTGGGTTGGATTACTAATGGAAAATGACATGAATTCAGTTGACATATGTCCACTATGTAGCCCGTGGACCATCCCATATTTGACCTTTTTTTATGTGGAGCTGGATAATGGATAGCATGTTTACATATTTACGCTTTAAAGTAATGTTTACTTTTGGTACTTTGGTAGAAGATTTTGACGTAATGAAGTAGTGATGTAATGCATTGTGGGAATTTTGTATTCTGTCCTCATCAAGCAGAGGAACTCTGGCCCACACCGAATGGCACTGCCCACAGAAATCATATTGAAACTCTTATTTACTCACTCACTTACTGAACCACTTAATTGTGTCAGGGTCGCGGGAAGGCTGGAACTTATCACCCACACCCTGTACAGCTCGCCAGTCCATCGCGGGGCCAGCACACACATATCCATTCACACTCTGGAACAATTTGGAACAGCCAGTTAGGTTAATGTGGATGTCTTTGAACTGGGGTGAAAACCAGAATAATCGGAGGAGACCCACGCAAGCACGCAAGAGCATACAGGAAGCACACAGAAACGCCCTCGCCAAGCTCGGGTCTCGAACCCAGGACCTTCTTACTGTGAGGCAGATATGCTAGCCACTATGCCACCCTCCAGTCCTATTGTTTATGTAGAGTTGTTTCTTAATTGTATTACAGAATGTATGACGCTCGTTTATGATGATGATGATGACTGAATTGGTGTCAGAGATTCATTGCAGTGAGCTCTGGAATCGCACGGTGTCAGTGTAATCTAAACGGAAGCACCTCGTGGGCTTGGCTTTTTATCTGTTGGTAACATTTTCTTATATCTTGCAGTCTATGTGGATTATGTTGATACTTCCCATATCTGATTACTGCTTTGGTTCAGCCAGATTTATTTGAGAACAGAAGTATGGGCGCACACCGTGTGGACTGTGCATATTAACGTGGTCGGGAACTGCACACATTTTGCCTTCAAAATGGAACAAAGGGTATCTGCACCATGGCTGATGAACCTTGTACTTTTTGCACTGTCGCTGCTATTTTGGAAAGGATCACAGGCGCATGTAAAATATTCCGTACTAGAAGAGCAGAAAGACGGCGTCCTGGTTGGAAATATCGCAAAGGATTTGGGTCTTGATCACAGGAGTTTAAAGGAGCGTGGATTTCGTGTAGTATCAACTACAGGAGAGTCTCTATTCCATCTGAATCAGGATGATGGCGTCTTGTATACTACGGGGAAAATAGACCGGGAGGAGGTATGCGAGAGAAGTAGCTCATGCTTGATTAACCTAAAAATCGCGCTTGAAAACCCTATAGAGATTCATTACGTCGAGGTTGAGGTTGTGGACATAAACGATCATGCTCCGATGTTTCCTGAAGCAGAAAAGCGTTTGGAAATCTCCGAAAACGCAGTGTCTGGTTCACGCTTCCAGATACAAGCAGCACGCGATTCAGACAGCGGGATAAATTCCGTGCAAATATATAAACTCAGTCATAACGAGTATTTTCGAGTCGAGGTTAAAGACAGAGGATCGGATCGAAAGATGCCCTTTTTAATATTACAAAAATCGTTAGACAGGGAAACTAGCCCCAGTCATAAGCTCCTCCTCACTGCGATGGATGGCGGAAAACCACCAAAATCGGGGACTATGGAGATCACCATCGATGTCTTAGATATTAACGACAACATTCCTGTTTTTACAAAAGACTCGTATTCTGTGAAGCTTGTTGAAAACGTCCCTATAGGTACAACGGTAGTGCAGGTAAATGCAACTGACCCAGACGATGGTGTAAATGGTGAAGTGTTTTTCATTTTTGGCCACGACGTAGACAGTGACTTGCGCAAACTTTTTGATCTGGATACAGTCACAGGGGAAATAATCGTAAAAGGACAAATCGATTATGAGCAAAAAGACCACTATGAAATTGACATTCAAGCGTCGGATAAAGCACTTGCACCTCTGACAGCCGATAAGACTATTTTAATTCAAATCATTGACGTAAATGACAATGCGCCGGAAATCGAAGTGACGTCATTTTCGAGCACAGTACCAGAAGATTGTAAATTGGGGACCACGGTGGCATTAATTAGTGTGAATGATTTAGATTCTGGTTCAAATGGAAAAGTTTCCTGCTCTATACTTCAAGAAGTACCTTTCAGGTTAATGCAAACCTCACAACATAACATTTATTCATTGACTACTACATCATTACTTGATAGAGAGAAAATACCACAGTATGACTTTACTTTAGTAACCCGAGATGCAGGTCAGCCTGCATTATCATCTCTTAAATCTATCACTGTCCAGTTATCTGATGTAAATGATAATCGCCCAGAGTTTTCCCTCAACCCACACAACTTCTATGTATCTGAAAATTATGTACCAGGCACGTCCATGTTCTCTGTAGTTGCTAGTGACTGTGATTTAGATGAAAACGCCAAAATTACCTACCAAATTTGGAGGGATACTACAGAGCAGAACAAGTATGCATCGTTCCTCAACATAAATCCTGAAAATGGAGCAGTACATGCACTGAAAAGCTTTGACTTTGAAACAGTTAAAACATTCCACTTTCACGTTGTTGCTACAGATTCTGGAAATCCATCATTGAGCAGTAATGCTACAGTGAATGTGTTCATTCTGGATCAGAACGACAACGCTCCAGTGATCTTATATCCAGTCAGTGCTAACAGTTCTGCTGAAGGTGTGGAGGAGATTCCCCGAAATGTGAATCCTGGACATTTGGTGACTAAAGTGCGAGCCTATGATGCGGATATAGGATATAATGGCTGGTTATTATTTTCACTGCAGGAAGTGAGTGACCACAGTCTGTTTTCATTGGACCGGTATACAGGACAGATAAGGACCCTTCGCTCATTCACAGAAACAGATGATGCTGAACATAAACTGATCATACTGGTCAAAGACAATGGAAATGTTTCACTTTCAGCAACAGCGACTGTGATCATTAAACTTGTTGAGCCCAAGGAACCTTTTGCGGCTTCCAACATCAAAAATGCTGTAAAAGAAGAGGGAGGAAATAATATTACGTTTTATTTGATTATTACTCTAGGTTCCATCTCAGTCCTTTTCATCATTAGTATCATCGTGCTAATAGCAATGCAGTGCTCCAAATCTACAGACTATTCCTCCAAGTATTTACAAGATGCAGCTTATGATGGAACACTATGTCACAGCATCCAATACAGATCTGGAGATAAACGGTACACATTAGTTGGTTCAAGGATGAGTATTGGTTCAACTCTAGTTCCAGGAAGTAATGGAAATACTCTAGTAGTACAAGATCACAGGAGGAGAACTTCTAGAGAGGTAAGGTTGTGCTCAGTGTAGGCTTGTACTTATATAGTACAGTATAAAGTCTGGTTATGGACACATTAAATAATTTTGGCCTTATTTTAAGGTAATGATGGTGGCTTTGGATTTAATAAGATTAAACGACAACCGTAAATTTCAGCATTCCTAACTTGCCATAGCTGTATGAGCACTCAATGTGAAATCTTGTTTGGTGTTTGGAATTTTGTATAATTTTATTGTGGTCAGTGGTAGTTCATTATTATTGAGTTTAAAAGACATTTCACATGTGGTATTCGTTTTTCACTCCATTGCATGCTCCAGACCACTTACTTTCACTCACTCTTTTTTCTTGCCCTTTCCATTTAGCCAGTCAGAAAACTGAATGGACAGTACATAAATAGTTTGAGAAACATTTTATGTAATGACTAGCGTCTCATCTATTTTATTTGTAAACTCATTTTCTTTGTTTAATTTATTTTGCTCACTTTTGGCATCCCATCTATCAAGCCTGTTTTTATTTTTTATTCCTTTGTGTGGTAAGGCAAAAGCACTAGTCAGTTCAAAGAATGTGCAACATGTAGTTCACTACTATAGACAGATTTCAATACACGTCACAACCTGGAAACAAAAACAAAGCTACTGCACCGATGCCTCATTATAGCCCCACTGTTGTTAAGTTGTTCTAATTGCACAGAGAGCGAAAAAGACAACAGGTTTTATTGAGTTCCGACAATTATTAAACCTAGGGCACACATGCTGAAAAACTGTCCAGAAAAAGGCAAGTCAAATGCTTCAATAATATATCCAGAGCGGACATGGATGTAAACAAGCATGAGATCTGTGTTTTATAAGCAGTGAGTGTACATGTAAAACACTTTTTGTTGTGTGTTGTTTTGTTCATAATCATATGAAAGACACTCATTATAAATAATTATACCACAAGCAAATAACAGACTGAGAGAGTATGTCTTGTTAGCTTTTTCGACTGGCTAGCAGTAAAGAGTTGAGGCCATGTGGAGTGAAGACTTAACTGTTAGCATCTGCTTGATTTGTTGCAGTCCATTATGCATAGCCATTTTTATTTTTTAATTATTTGATTATTTTTTTTTTTACATAAAACCCTGGTACGCACAGATACTGTCATGTTTAAAACCTGCAGCCTCCTTGCTACCTCATACAATAATTTCAGCTGCAGACACGACTGAAAAAAATCTTACACAGGGGTATATATACTGAATTTATTCAGCCATGCAGTTGCAGTGTGCGGTTAAAATCTCTGTCAGCTTTACTCAGAGCCCAAGGACTTAAAGGACTGGTACCTACTCGTTGGGGATGATTTACCTGCAAAGAAAAACTTGTACAGTTTCCAACTACTGTGCTCATATCTCCTTTCTATGGCTGCAACCACGTTCACTTTACTGGACTAGCACTGAGCCACACACTGATCAGGCCTACACCACAACATTGAGATTTGCATGTTAATGTAAGAGTAAAACAGAAAACTTACCTGACTCATGAGAAGACCACTTTCGTTTCAGCAAGATTTCCCTGTAATTTCTTCCAAAAATCCACTGACAAAATAGTTATAGGACTCCAAAGACCTATTTGCCCTCATCTACTCCAGCGAAATGACCACTCGTGCAAACTGTACACTTGTCCATAACTCAGTCTTCCGAAATTCATCACACAAAGCTATTTTTTCAAGGTATCTCTGCTGTACAGTGACAGGTAGCGTGTGAAAATGTCCCTATTTTTACTGAAAATGAAACACTGTTAGAGATATGGGAGTCGGCGTTACCCGGAACGCATTTTCAACTTCAGCCAGCCCACGACTCTGATAGAGGATCAAACTCTATTCAAACATATAAACTGAACCAGAACAATCATTTCCACCTCAAAATCAAAGCTTGTGGGGAAGGTGAAAAAATTCCCGTTCTGGTTTTACAGACGCCCATAGACCAAGAGGTAACACTAAGTATGAAATTGTTGTTAACGGCTGTCAACGACTCCATAAATCTGGAACAATGGATATTTTGATGATGCAGTGACAGGTAGTGTGTGAAAATACCATGAGCGGGGTCCATGTCTGTGTTCCCCAGTAGCTATGCTCCCCATTAACATTGAAAACGTGAAATCATGAATATTGCATAAATTGTTACTTTAAAGATCCATTAATTTAATAAGGACTGGGAACATCGGGTCTGGGAAACATCAGGTCTGGAGAACATAGGGACTGTGGAAAAAGGGAGTGGGGAACATGGGGCTGATCCCCCCACAAGAGAGCCATTGCGTTTGTCTGCGTCTGTAGTGGTAAATGTATTGTGTGACTTCCAGCATGGCAGACAGCCTTCGTAATCGGGGCGATGCCTGGTTATGTGACTGTTTCACATGCCTATTGCATAAGTACAAGGGGATTATCTGCACAGGTGTTGATTAGTTACAATATGATCAATGGCACATGTGTGTTTTTCTAATATGTGTGCATTTTGTTCATTGAAAAGAATGAAAGAGAGAAATGAAAGAGAAATAAAAGAAAACAAATAGTGTGTGCCCAGCTTCACCTAACATCTAGCATGTTTAGACTGTCCAGAAACTGCCATCTAGGTAAGCTGCTTATGAAAAATAGGTCCTTAAGTATAAATGATGGTGTGTTCCTGATGTGATAAGCAGGTATCTACAGTGGCCCTGAGAGTTTTATTCAGTGGAATTTCAGAAAACACTACAGCACATTAACAGAAACATGCTGCAAATTCAGAAAGCAAAACACTATCAGAAATGTACTGATGATAAAAAAAGACAATCGAAGTGTGCAAAATTACAACGGAAATGTTCCAGAGGACAGCAAAATTGATGAACACATGTCTCATGAACTGCTATAGCCAATTATCATTATGTGTCTCTCTTTATGTTTATTTGGATTTAGAGGCTACTAATAATAATCCAATGGCCAACTGATACGTACATTAGATATAGCAAGTAGTATCTGAATCATGTGATGACAATGCTAAAATATACCGCAACACCTACATTTAGCCTCAACAGCTATCTAGGCCAAAAATAGCTGACTTAGCATTAGATTTGTTCCTTACCTTTAAGTGGCCTTAACATTTGCATTGTCATTTAATTGTGTTGTTATTTCATTTCATCAAGTTTATTTAAACGAGAAGACATTGTTTTTGAAAGTTAATCTCAATCAAAACACTATTTTCAAATCTTTCTGTATGCAAAATATTAGTCTGAAAGCTGTAACGATTTTATGGCTTTATGATATTTTTTTAAAACTGAATCTATGAATTATAAAATCAAGGCCCAAGTTTACAAGGAGATGTATGGCTTTAAACAAGTTATTTTACTAGTTTTGGCGTTTGTGCTTAAATATATTAATCGTGGTGAATATAGGTTCCCACTGCATAGGCAATGATTTTAATCTAAAATTTTTGAGACTTCCAACATAAATCTGACAATAAATGGCATTAATATATCAAAATCCTATACTTATACATGTTAACTTGGGTATTGATGACCTTATCATTCAGACACTCAGTTTTCAAATAACTGCTGTAAAAATTGGTTAATCGCTATTCGCTTAAAATTTTGCATACAGAGAGAAATTAATCTTGAGATTTGAATAGGATCAACTTTTATCAAATGCTGTCTTCTCCTTTAAAGTGTTCTGCTGTCTAAATTTGCAGTGCCTTTCTGTTAATGTGTTGTTTTGTATGAATTTGCAGTCTGCTCTCTGGGCCACTGAAGGTATCTCATTAGAGTCCATTTGCACTCTTTTAACTTAGCATTACCAGCTTGCCTCCATATACATTCAACTAAGCCTGATTACTGAAGATGAATGAATTAATGAAATATGGGAGTAAGGAAGGAATTAATTAATTATGAAATTAAAATTCTTTAAATTGGCACTGATGCTATGTAGAAAATTGATAGTATAATAAAAATATTAATTATACCTTGTATACTACATGTATATCAGGAATAGCAATACTGAATCTCCTTCTTTCTGTGTTTCAGAGGTAACCCCTCTTACACATTTTCTCTCTTTCCTTTTTTCTCTAACACACACACACACACACTCCTCTCCCCCTCTTTTTCCCTTCCTGAGACTCACTCCCTGCACATCCTCACATCTCTGTCATTCTCCTTTTTCACGGTTTACATTTCTCTCTCTTTTTCAGTGTTTTTCACAAGTCCTTAATTTAGAGGATGTATTAATAAAAGAGATTTGTTTAGAAGGACCGTGGTTATACTGACTGCAGTCAAGCTGTGGTGAGAGCTTTATTGAGTGTGTGGCTCAGTAGTGCTTCAGTCTCTGCTACTGCATTGTCCATTGCCAGGAAGCTCCACCGCTGCTGCAGTATCAGAACTTTCACCTGAAAAAAGGTTATAGCCTCTCCTTTCCTTATAGTGTTGAGTCAGTTGCTTGGTAAGCAAATCCAACGTCCTATATGCTGTTATATAAACTGAAAACAAGGCAAAATATGAAACCTCTCTGGGCTGAATGTACAAAGAATTTTTGTCCTGATGTTTGCATTATTAAGACCTATTCCATTATATTATATAATATATTTAGCAAATCAGCTTGGTGGCATAGTGGTTAGCATGTCTGCCTCCTAGCAAAAAGGATCTGATGTTGGGGCTCGGTGAGGGCATTTCTGTGTGGAGTTTGCATGCCCTCCCTGTGCTTGCATGGGTTTCTTACTAATACTCTGGTTTCCTCCAACAGTTCAAAAACATGCACCAGGCTGCCCAGGGTGTGTTCTGCCTTCACAAAGTGTTGGCTTGGATGGGCCTCCCTGTGAAAACTGTAGGATTAAACGGTTTAACAAATGAATGAATGAGTGAATATATTTAGTATCGTGTTATGTACTATACTAAATAAATATTGTGTATATAATAGGCCTGTGGTGCACTATGGCCTATACTGCACTGACTGCACTGCATAAGAGACTCTGGAGCTGTCATGACATCAGCACAAAAACCAAAGTGATGGTTTACTCAGCTGCAGTCCTCCCTTGCCCGCTCTATTCCATCGAGTGCACCACTCTCTACCGCAGACACAGCAAGGCTCTGACAAGACTCCAGCTTCGCCATCTATGCTCCGTCCTCAAAATCATGTGGCAAGACCGTATCCCAGATGTTGAGGTACTGTGCCATGCACACACAGTCAGTGCTGAAGCCCTAATAACCACATCACAGCTTCGCTGGGCAGGGCATGTACGCCGGATGGCTAACAGCAAGCTACCAAAAGCTGTTGTACTTGGCACTGTGCCAAGAAAAAGGACACATGGAGGACTAAAGCTGCGCTTCAAAGATGTGTTGAAGCGGCATATGAAGAAAGTAGGCATCCCGCATGACAACATGGAAGAAGAGGCACTCTGGAGAGACAAGTGGCAAGGACTGTTGAGGAAGGCCACGTCAGACATAGAAGAGCTGCGCAAGCAAGAATGTCATTGTGCGCATGACCGACGACACTCGGCAGCTGCTTCAAGCAAATTCCAGTATAACAATTGCCAGTGATTCTGCAGATCCTGATTGCTGATTGCTCACAGGAGAGCTTGTTTAAGATAGGCCTCAACTCAAAACATATGACAACGTTGGTAACGACGGACAGCATTAATAAATTAAAGAGTCAGTTGCTTGGTAACCAAATCCAATGGCCTATATGCTGTTATGTAAACTTAAAACAAGGCAAAATATGAAACCTCTCTGGGCTGAATGTACAAAGAATTTTTGTCCTGGTGTATGCATTATTAAGACCTATTCCATTATATTATATAATATGATATATTTAGCAAAGGCAGCATGGTGGCATAGTGGTAAGCATGTCTGCCTCACAGCTAGAAGGATCTGAGGTTGGGGCTCGGTGAGGGCATTTCTGTGTTGAATTTGCATGCCCTCCCTGTGCTTGCATGGATTTCTTCCTAATACTCTGGTTCAAAGACATGCACATTATGCTAATTCACAGATCCAAATTTCCCCTAGGTGTGGGTTTGAGTGTAAGTGGTTGTTTGTATTGACCCTGAGATGGATTGGTGAGCTGTCCAGGGTCTGTTCCGCCTTCACCCAGTGTTGGCTGGGATAGGCCTCCCTGTGACCACTGTAGGATTAAACGGTTTAGCAAATGAATGAATGAGTGAATATATTTAATATTGTATTATGTACTATACTAAATATATGTTGTATATATCACATTATATACTGTATATAATTATAAAAATGACTTGCAGCTTATACTGTATGTCATTTACATAACATCAAGTGTGCTTCTTTTCAGTATGAGCATGCATTAAAGTATCCTGCAAAGAATGAGACCTCTGGACTGAAAATAAATATGATCATATGTATTTTTTTTTTGCTTTTTTTTTCCAGCTATTGTGGAACCCAGTAACATTATTGCCTTGTTCATGTATGATTACCAGAGAAACATGATTATAGTCCTCTATAATGTATTTAAGTCTGTGTAAACTGTAGTAAATGCTGTCTTCTTGGCAAGCAGGAAGTCATCCAGTCATGTTTGTAAATAACTCTGTCTCTTGATATATAGTACATCTCTATGATCTGTTTAGAAAGTGTTCAAGTTTCCTTATTGTTCTGTGTATCACATAGTCTGGTGCCTTACCACCAGTGCATCAGTTAAAGTCGTGGAAAAACTGTATTTGGAAATCACCAGTGCAGTGAGGAAGAGGGAGTACTGCTTTAGAAGACACTGATCCATGATAGGCAGCAAGGCTTCAAGGCAGTTATATTCTGGTTTGGACACACAAAATGTACCACTATTTAAAATAATGAAACACAAGCAAGCACCGGACACAAATGCACAAAATATTTAATACTTGAACTGTCCTCTGACCCCACATAGGTTCCACTAAATATATTATTGCTATTACTATTACAAACACTGATAGATATTCTTCATAGAAATAAGGCCCAACATGTGTTAAAATGCATATGATGAGATGTCTGTTGTGTAGTAGTGATTAGTACTCTCAAGCCACAGCATAAAGGTTCTAGGTTCAAATCCTGTGGCCAACTGTGGCCTAGAGTTTACATGTTCTCCTTTGGGTGCACTGGAGTTTCTTTCCATGTCCAAATACATTTAGTTTAGGGTAGCTGGCCACTGTGAGTAAGAATTGTTATTGGCCTGTTCAAGTTATATCCCACCTTTTGCTCAACGTCACCTGATTGTGTCCAGCTTCCCCATGGCCCAGATGTATAAGCAGTATAAATAATGGATTGATGGTTGAAAATGATCCCATAAGTCCAGAAAATAGTGGTAGTAGTAGGGCTTTATTGTTGTTTCAGCCATATACATAGAACATAGTAAGATGAAACAACGTTTCACCAGGAACAATTGGTGATACATGCAACTGTTAAGACATAGTAGAGACTAGACAGATACAGTAAAGTAAAATAAGTAAAGTGAGCACACACATACTTTTTAAAAGCCACACACACACGGTGCACACACATACATCATTAAGAACCACACACATTCATACTCGCACACATGCACGCCTATGCCTGCATGCTCACACACACACTCACACTCACGCTCACACACACACTTACGCTCACACACACATGCACTCTAGGATACACACTAGGATACACATGTTCATACACATGTTTACAAAAAGTGCAAAAAGACAACAGTGACGTAAAACAATCATACTAGGCAGGACATGTAACAGAATTCAGATATCTAGTGGTTATGATTGGGTGCAGGATATTAGCAGCAGAGAAAAAAAAAGTATAGAGTGCATAGAGGTGCAGTGTGCTAGTCTGCATTATACATATATAGTTTATAAATACAGTTTGATATATATTGCACTATAGGTTGTTCAGAAGTTTATATTACTGGTTGATGTATATTGCACTATAGGTTGTTCAACAGTCTGACTGCCCGGGGGAAGAAGCTCTTTCCCATTCTGGAGGTGCGGGCGGGGATGCAATGGAACGTTCTACCCAATGGTAGTAAAGAGAAGAGAGCATGCGAGGGAAGTGTACTGTCCTTGACAATGTTCCTGGCCTTGCACAGATTGCGGGTATTGTAGATGTCTGAGAGGGGGACAGAGAGGCTCCAGTGATCTTTTTGGCCGTCTTCACAATCCGCTGCAGGGCATTACGGTCTGCAGCAGTGCAATTGCCAAAACATGCTGTGATGGCGCTGCTGAGGATGCTCTCAATAGTTCCTCTGTAAATTTGTTGTCAGGATGGAGGTTGGGAGGTGGGCTTTTCGCAGCCTCCGCAAAAAGTACAGTTGCTGCTGGGCTTTATTTTGTAAGGTGTTTGGTGTTTTGAGTTCATGTGAGGTTGTTTGAGATGTGTATGCCCAGAAACTTTTTGCTCTGGACAGTCTCTACTGGGAAGTTGTTGATGCACAGTGGAGTGTGTTTGTGTGGAGTTCGTCTGAAGTCAATGACTAGTTTCTTTGTTTTTTCCACATTGATGGATGGATTGTTGTCAGTGCACCAGTTGCTGAGCCGTGCCACCTTCTTTCTGAACATGGCCTCATGTCATTGGCAAACTTCATAATGTGGTTTGAGCTGTGCATTGCCACACAGTCATGGGCGGGGAGTGTGAACAGCAGCAGACTGAGCATGCAGCCTTGGAGTGCTCCTGTGTTCAGTATGGTTGTGTTGGAGGTCCTGTTCCCAATCCGGACTTCCTGGGGTCCTCCAACCAGGAATACTAGGATTCAGTTGCAGAGTGATGTGCTCAGACCCAGCTCACCTGATTTCCTTATCAGCTGCTGAGGGATAATGGTGTTGAATGCTGAGCTGAAGTCAATGAGCAGCATCCTGACACACGTGTCCTTTTTATCCGGATGTGTGAGAGTGAGAGAGTATCTAGTGCACTCCAACAGTAAGGAAATTGGGATATTAGACCCTAGTGCTCATTTCTGTTGTTAATTTTGAAAGATTATCATATAGTTCAGATTACTGTTTGCATATTTTTAGTAGTACTCTTCATTTTGTCTTTGTGGATTTCACATTACTGTGTGGACTGTTTACTTTAAATTATCTCTAGGTGTTGATAACCACCCAGATGTGTATTTGTGTGTGTGTGTGTGAGAGAGAGAGAGAGAGAGAGAGAGAGAGAGAGAGAGAGAGAGAAAGTCGGCTTCAATTAAGCAGAAGTCCATTGTCTAAAAAAATACAAGCGTAATAATAGCAGGTCATCACTGACATCGGCTGAATGTAAGGAGGCCAGTGTCTGTGGTGCTGAAGTGATGAAAGTGTAGATGACCACATTGGCATATATGAGTGGGCTTAATGATGTTTCTAGTGATGTGTGTGTGTGTGTGTGTGTGTGTGTGTGTGTGTGTGTGTGTGTGTGTGTGAGAGAGAGAGAGAGAGAGAGAGAGAGAGAAAGAGAGAGAGAGAGACTTCTACAATAAAGCGGAAGTTCACTGGTTAAAAAATAGAAGTGTAATAATTATAGGTCATGGTTAATGTGTAAAACAAAATGCGCAGGCATCGCCTGAAAGATGAGCAGGTGGCCAATGTCTGTGGTGCTGAAGTGAGAAAAGTGTGAATGACCACATTAACATAATGTGAGTGGGCTTAGTGATGTATGTGAAAAGGCTTACATCATAATGAGTCATATATGAACATGATATTAACATTTCGGACAACAGCACAAATTAATTTTCTGTATTATATTTTAACACGTTGCGCTGTAGACAGCAAAGTGCTGCATCTGGTAATGTTACTGTTTCATAGGCCCAAAACCATTTTGATCTCAGATTAAGATTGGGTTACTGTCTGCATGGAATTTCTATCCATGATTTCCTGTCCCCATGTTGGTGGCTTATTTCTTTCCACTATACCAAAACATACCATTACGTGAACTGGCTATGTTAACTTGTTCTTAGACTACAGGTGCCTAGTAAATTTTAATTTATAATAGGTTATTTCAACATCTGGTACAGCACAGCCACAGCTCTAATAATAGTTTATTCTGTGTCAGTTGACTGGGTCTATTACAGGTTATCAGTGTGTCAGGTCTCTAACCTTAATATGAGTAATTCCACTGTTTAATATTGGTCTTGTTGCTTAAGATTCACAAGTGTTGCATGAATTATTGGAATTGTGTTGTTTCCAACTTTGATGGGTATCTGCCTTTCTGTAGGTCAGCTCAGTGTTCTGGTGACCCAGGTCTGCATACTTTAATAGAATAAGTTTAAACTATGCTTAAATCTACCATTTTATATCAATGTAGGCTCAGTGGCATAGCCTGAAGGAATAAATACATAGATAAGAGCATATTTCATCAAGCCATTAAAAGGAAAAATATTACAATGATTTCCAGGACAGCAGACACATTTAGTAGTTCTAGAAGTGTGAAAATGGTGTGGGATGTCTGTAGCATGCAGAGAGAGAGAGGCAGGAAGTGAGTATCAGATTGAGTTGGCGGAAAGGTTGTGACTCATCTGTGTGTAAGCATGTTAGTGTGTGTGTGTGTGTGTGTGTGTGTGTGTGTGTGTGTGTGTGTGTGTGTGAGAGAGAGAGAGAGAGAGAAGTAGGCTACATGTTTGGAACAGCCTGCAAATCAGCTGAACTTATTTTAAACAACACCTCAAAATCAAATGCAATAACAGTATCACTCTGACTCGATCCAACATATTTCACAACCTTTCTTAAGAGCCCCTGTCCACTCGTGTGTGTGTTTGTGTGTGAGTGTGTGTGTGTGTGTGTGTGTGTGTGAGAGAAAGAGAGACAGAAGCAGGCTACATAACTGGAACAGCCTGCAAACCAGCTGGAGGTATAAGCTATTTTAAACAAAAACTCAAAACCAAACACAATTACAGTATTACTCTGACTCATTCCAACATATTTTGCAGCCTCTTTTTTAAGATTCCCTGTCCCCTTGTGTGTGTGCCCCCACATGTGTGGGTAGTGATGTGAAATGCTTGAATCGAAAAAAGAATGCTTCCAAACCCTATATAATATGAATGATCTTGATTATACTAGGAAAGTGCAGGGCTTGGTCAGTTGCATCTTGGCAGGAGGCAGTGTCTGTCGTGAGGGGAGTGTATAAACAGGATGGAGTGGAGAAGAGTGAGGAATGTTAGGCTTGTGAATGGTTCTCAGTCTTTCCTAGCATTTTGTTTATATGCTAGGATTTTTCCACTTGCTACCTGTGAATGGGTGTTAGCAGTATGTAAGTCATGATTCTTTTTTCATTGTTGGACAGTACAGTCTATTTTCAAATTAATCAGATTTCTTCCATATACAGTAGTTTAAAAATATATATATATTAAGTATCATAAAATGTGAATGCGTACACAAACCCGAAAAAAACCCAACAAAACCTATACTTTGATCTTTATAGAATTTAAGCTATGTTTTCACTTTCATGTCCTATAGCCAAAAATATTTTCACAAAAATAAGTAAATAAATAAACAATCAAAAGTATAGGACCCGGATCTCAGAATGAATTTTATATTTGATTAGAATATTTATAAATTGTGTGGATATTAACTCATTGCATTTGCTTCATACAGATAATTAGTTTATTTATTACACTTGATTGTTTTTGATCCCCAAACAAATTTAGTATGCTACAATACACAACTTGAGTAAACAAACTACAGTTTAAGGATTCAAATGATCTTAATATTTATTGAAAGACAAATCTCATCAACAGCTATATCATTCATCTGAAAAGTATTTGCCCCTAAACTCAATATCTGGTTGTGCAGCAACAACGCAATCAAACACTTACAACAACAGCAGATCGATCTCACTGTAGATATATTTTGTCCCATTATTTTCCATAAAATTGTTTTAATTATGTGCTTTTGGCAATAAATCTCATCTTATGTCACCTTAGGCACACCAAATTCAGATCTCATTCAAAAGTGGGCTAACAGGAGCAATGTTCGCATATAGTGAGTCAGGATGTGATCTGCGTACATGTCAAGCTTCTGGCTTTATTCTGACAATGGCAAAAAGCTCAGAGTTCCTCTGGGATATTTTTCTGACCTCTTAAGGATATAGGACATTGAAGCATTGCATAACTTTGACATGAATATGAGTCATATGAGGGCTTTAGCTAAGGAAATATTCCATCAGATCAGTGTGTGTAATATGAAGAGGGCATCAGACATTATAAGTGCTAAACATGGCCATTGATTTGCACTGCTGAGTAATACAGAATGAAACAGACAAAAGAAAAACACCTCTTTTTGAGAAAGGTTATTTCATTATGTTTTAAACTAGAAACTGTCAACTATGTGCTGTTATGCCCATATTTATGCCCTATATGTATATTTGTATTGCTCACATTGGAACCAAGTTAGTTGGACAGTATATGTAATGTGATGCTTGCATCTTTGCTCAGAAGAACACTAAGTGAGGAGTTTGCATAGTTAAGTTTGATAAGTGTGAAGGGTTTTTCAGAAGCATTATGTTGATAATGAGAACTGAATACTTGGGTTTCATACTATTTTACTGTCAAAGAATAGTGCATACTCCAGGATGGCCATGTCATCTGTTTTTTAATAGGGTGTTTGAGGGTACCGGAAGAAGGTATGGGCGTTTTTTTTATTATTATTATTTTTAATATTCTTATTAAATATATCATAAAGGTATTATCATATCATAATCATAAAGGTTTTTTTTTTAATTCAGAAATCCTCCTTCCTCAGGATCACTTTGTTCTCATATTCACTGTTTATCTATGCCCTGACTTTTAAATGTAGGGCACTTTATGACTCCATTAATAATTTACTTAGCCCACAGACTGCTTTGTGTAATTTCCTTCAAATATAGCAGAATGTGCCCCTTCCCTTTCCTATGTCTCTCTTTAATTGTGCTCTGCTTAACTTGGTTAAGCTTACACTTATAGAATCAGTCTTATTTGATATACTTATTTATATTATCAGATTTAAGTCAGAGTTATAGAGAAAACCGGTCCAGCTGTTAACCTGGTAGTAGCAGCATCATGCACTGGTGCTGTTTCGCTATCAGAAAAACTTTGTGGTGACGCAAAGTGGATGGAATCATTAACAAGAAGGACTACCTCTGAATTGTTTAACACAACCTCAAACCATCAGAAAATTAGACACAACTGGGGGTTTCGACAAGGCATTGACCTCATATACATATCAGAGCTGGTTTTGGAATGGATAATACAAGCTAATATTAAGCTTGAAACATCCTGACTTCAAACCTAATGAAAATATGCAGACAGTGTGGATGCTGTTTCAGGAAAATAAATAAATAATCAGGTTCTACCACATCTGACCAGAAAAGTGGTAAAATATCCAATTAGAATTCTGCCAGAGGTTTTTTGACGGTTACCAAAACCATCTGGTCAAGGTGAAACTTACTAAGAGACGTTAATTCAAAGATTAGGCATGCATAGTTTGTTGTGTGTATATTCTGTATCGATTTTTAAAAAAAAATCAAAAATTAGATTAAAACTTATACACAAAACTTGTTTTTTACTCTTATTAAAAAATATTTTGGATCTGTCTGCACCACTGAATAAATATTAATGACCTAATGTGCGTGTGTACATTTTGACTCTGAATGTGAATCCTGTGTTGGTTTAAAAAAACAGAGGTTTTTTTTTAATTGCGCACCAAATTTTAATTTTTTCCCCCCCATTAAAAATGCATGTTGTTCAATTATTCTGCCACAGATAACAAACAGTTCAAATAAGTGGCAAAATGGTACCATTGATAGCCTAATAGATAGAGTTTGTGACTGAAAGGTTGCTGATTTGATTTCAGAACCGACAGGGGGAGTGCAGAGCACCTTACCCTTCCTTACCCTTCCTTCACCTTCACCTAACCCCCATCTCCAGGTGCCACAATTTGGCTGCCCACTTCCCTAAATGTGTGTACTCACTGCTTATGTGCTTTGGATAGGTTAAATGCAGAGCTTAATTTTTATTGTGTTATTAATACAGTAGGTTAAAAAATGGCATTTATGTAAACCTCTGACTGCAACTGTAGATGTACTAAAGAATTAATCAGCTGCATTAAGAATACAAGGATAGTAAAAGAAAGGTAGTTTTATTCAACTGACTACTCTAAATTACCCACTGGTGTGAATGTGAGAGTGAATGTGTGTTTGCGTCTCTGTTAGCCTTGCGATAGATTGGTGACCTTATTGATCAACATTACTGAATTGGCCACATCAAATGTAGCACTTCTGACACTGTGCACGTAGTGCTGCCATTACTATCCCAGAGAGCTGTAATGTGTTAAGTCTACATTAATAGACAGGAAATTCCATGCAGCAGATTCTAAAAATTCTGACCTTAATTCTGGATAAAATAAAAAAAAATAATGAACTGACATCAGTTACTTATATAAATATATACGTGCTTGTGTGTGTGTGTGTGTGTGTGTGTGTGTGTGTGTGTGTGTGTGTGTGTGTGTGTGTGTGTGTCCTGCTATAATCATGTATTATACCTCATTTGGAAGCATATTAAGAGCCAATTTCTCTAAAAATCACCAAGGGCATGATTATGAATATCACTACTCATGATTTCTGTCAGTTTTGGCAATATATCTACCCCCACGCATAAATCAATAGGTATCAGATGGGGTGATATATCACTCCACATGCTTTACTTGGTGATTCTTGGAAAAATTGGCTCTTAAATTCTCTTTCCAAATATATGAATAACTCAGTCATGTCAAATTTCCTTCTTAATCTGTATTATGCTGGAGCGGGTCACATCTATGTTTCATGCCATATCAAAATAGGCCTACTACTGGCAGAAAAACTTCAGGGTTTTGTTTATCTTATCAGGTGTTGGGGTTTGGTAATTTGGTGTGCTGTTTCCTTCCAGGCATAGCAGCAGTGGCTACTTTTGCACATGTTCAGTCATGTGAGGGTCAATCCAATAATGCAAATTAATGGGTGACCTGTTCAGGGTGTACCCTGTCCTCACTCTCTCACCTGAAATCAGCTGGGAATGGCGTCCACTTCCCTTGCAACCCTAATGAATAAGCAGTATAGATAATGATAGATGGATATTAGAGCATGCAGAAAAATAGCAATAAAATGTCTCTCAGGGACATTAATATATACACTACCTGTACTGTATTTTAAATAGTTATTAATATTTCAGTTTGATTTCAAAGTTAAATGCTTTGTGGTGATGGAAGAAAATGTGATACAATTCTACCTTTATGTAAGACAATGGACTAAGAGTGTCATATTACTCATAAAATGTGGCATCAATGCATGAATTATTAATGAATCGATAATTTAGCTTTCAAAGATCTATCACTTTGTAAATGTAGTATTGTGGCTTGTTTGGCTTCATTTGCACACTTTTACCTCCATTTCAGCCACAGATAGCAGAAAATTCAGTTTGGTAGATTAAATTTTCCCAAGTGATTAAAAGCCAAAGCTGTGCAAAGATAAAATGTATAACCTGGAATGATGACCTAAATCCTTTTAAAGTGATGGTTTTGTAGATCAATATTATAGGCATGAAATCAGTTGAGCTTGTTTTGGGAATTATTTCAAATGTGTTAGTCACATTTTGACCTTTAGTGTGACTGGGTGAACTTCTGCCTCAAGTGTTTCAGTGTTAATCTCATTGTGAAAGTTTGCCAGTATTCCCATTGGTGTTGCTATGTGCAGAGTACTTGGATTAGGCACATCATCACAACTGTAGGGGACACTAATCCTGTTCAGAGCCTTCTAATGGGATTAGAGTGTAGAATCATCATTTTTATAGGAGTGGGGAAAGAAGGCAGGAAGTTTTGCTGTTCAGACACAGGGATACACACATAATGACTCACACAGTAAGACACAGATAAGGAGTTCCTCTCTTTATTGATCACTGTTTTCTAATCTTTCTTTGATATATTTTTTTGTTATTTTTATCTCTTAATTTTTATTCTCATTATGAGCTTTAATTTCTTTCCCCTGATCCATGTTCAAGTTATCTATCTGTCTGTCTGTCTGTCTATCTAACCTGGCATAAGTGTGTTTGTCCCTCTTACTTGGCTCCAGTTTCTTTACTATTAAATTTAACAGCTTTGTGTATTTCACTAAACAAGGACAATTTCATACAAATTTGCCCAAATTAAGTTGTAAGACATAGGAGCTAGGACTGCTTACCACTTATCTTGTGCCACATTCTTTTCTCTATAGCCCATATAATATCTTTCAGTTTACATAATGTTACTAATTATCTTTTTTTGTGTTTTTTACTTTTTCCCTCTATGCAACCACAGAGCACTCTACAGGTAAGAACATTTCACGTTTATAAGTGTTGTAAGTTTCTTTCTGTGTTCCTGTCCAGGGCATTTTATATGTATTGTCTGTCACACTATAGTAGACTTGCTTTCTCTGAAAATGTTGAAATTTGATTCTTGTTTTTCATCCCTCTGAGATTTTTCTTGTACCCTATTGTTTATATGTCTCTTTTATATATTGATATCGTTGTCCATTCCTAAACTTGGCTCTTTTGTTCTAATATTTTATTTTAAATGTGTAAAATAATATAAAATATAGAAAAACATATAATAATAATATTAATAATAATAATAATGTAAAATATGTTTATGCATTATGTGTGTCACACGTTAGGATGAACATGATTAGAGGAGCGCTATTAAGATTTAATGTTAAAAGTGTAAATGTGTGTGTGTGTGTGTGTGTGTGTGAGAGAGAGAGAGAGAGAGAGAGAGAGAGAGAGAGAGAGAGAGAATTAAAGCTGCATGGATCTCCAATACTCACTGATGTGGAGCACTGGTTTTGTGTTATTTTGACTTTTACAAGATTATTGATAGCATATTTTCATCAAGGTGTCTGCAGCATGTGTCTATGTAGGTGTGACCTAAGATTGAAGCCTTAATTTCTTTATCTTCAGGTTTTGTGGTAAATTCTCTCCAGCTTTATTCATATATACCACCACATAAAAGGCAGTAGTATGAATTACTCCAATCTGGCAACCTTGATTGTGCCTTCATCTAAGATTACCCAATTGGGAATGAGATTGACATACATTTGTTGCAGTCTCTCTCTCTCTCTCTCTCTCTTTCTCTCTCTCTCTCTCTCTCTCTCTTTCTCCCCCCCCCCCCCCTCCTCTCTCTCCTTCTCTCTCCTACTTTTTTGTGTGAATAAGCTTAGTAGACAACAGACAAGAGTAGAGGCCTCAGTTACACTTGGCAACACCTTAACCAATCACATAGCCTGGAGCATATGGCAAATGTTAACCAATTAGATTTTACTGCTAGTTCCAGTGTTTGTGAGTAACAAATCAGAGTTCATCCGTTGACCTCTCTGCAAATACTAATTCTGCTTTATTCTTATTACTCAGAAAGCATTTAAATAGAGGTAGATTTACTACTAATGCAATGTTAGTATTTTCTAAACCAAGGAGACAATTTTTTTCCTTTATTCTCCTCATCCCTTCTCTCGTAAGAAGATTAGATTTTAAGAATGTAAACTCTCTCTTTCTTTCTCTCTCTCTCTCTCTCTCTCTCTCTCTCTCTCTCTCTCTCTCTCACACACACACACACACACACACGCACGCACACACACACACACACACACACACACAAATGGGGCAAGCAAGGGTGTTGGAGTGCAGGGGAAAAAGATTTTTTTATGAATATAGAAGTTTATGGACTTGCAGGGATATAATTTGCATGAGAGGATTTACCTCTTCACTGCATATATTTAACTCCGTATATAACCTTATTGCTTTATGAAATAACATATGCATTATTACACATTTTACACAGTAGTAAGTATGTAGGTACAATACTCAGGATAGCATGATCGACTTAGAGACTCAGGTATGTGATAGCAAACAGGTTGTTATTATAATGATGATGAAGATAACGATGATAAAGATAATGATGATGATGGTGATCATGATGATGATAATAATAATAATAATAATCTCTCACTGTCTGTGGAGAGAGGCATGTAAAAGAACCATTGCTGTATTTCCTCAAGAGTAGGCTGCATTGCCATCAGCGTGTTTCTGCCTTGCAATGGCCTGGCGAGCTGTCCAGGGTGTACTCTGCCCTCGCCCAGAGTTGGCTGAGATGGGCGCCAGCCTACCCGCGACCTTAATGGGGATTAAGCGGTTCAGAAAATGAACAAATAAATGAATGATAATAATGATAATAATAATAATAATAATAATAATAATAATAATAATAATAATAATAATAATTGTATTGCTGGCCCTGCAATGGTCTGGCAAGCTGTTCAGGGTGTACCCTGCCTTTGCCTAGAGTCGGCTGAGATGGGGTCAGTCTTTCTGCGATCCTAATTAGGATTAAGCAGCATAGAAAATAAAATGAATGAACTGTATGAATGAACTGTATTGCTTCTTACATACTGGTTTACTTTACAGGCCTTAAAGAATGCAAGAAATCACAAGCACACAAATGCACAACTGAATAAATAAAAAAATATAGAAATGAACTAATAAAACAAACAATATATAAACTAATCTGTATTAAAAAAATCAGACGTAAGAAAATTAGAGATAGCAGCATAATTAAAAAATTGTCTGTAGCTGTGTCTAAAAATTTAATTATTCTTTGGCAAAAAGGACCAAAATTGACTTTGCTCACTTTTGTTACTCAACATTAAGTCAAAAATACTGTCAGTGAGGAGGAGCTCAAGCAATTGTTTAAGTGCTAGTGCATAGGATATTTAAGTATGAGAATCTAACATGTCACCTCTGCCTTAAAGAGGCACACAGCTTGTTCTGCCTGCTCCAGCCCGGCTTCTCTCTGTTGTCTGGTTTTCCATAGATTGGTTTCAGATTCTGCGTCTGTCCATGCCACTTCAGCATGAAAAAACTCACAGCACAAAGCAGGGCCACTGCTAGGACTCCAGTCAGTTTACTCAGTGTTCTAGTATTATGTGCCTCTTTTTTGTCCCCTTTAGCTTTCCATATTCTTTTTTTGTCCCCTTTGGCTTTCCATATCCCAATTATTGCGCTCACCTGTGTCTCATTGCCTGCAGCTCCTGCCTGTGTATATAAGCCCTGCATTTCCCCACATGCCTGGCCAGATCGCGCCAGAGTTTTCTCCTGTGCCTTTCCAGCGGTTGTATATCTCCGTCTAGTAGTTTTTTGACCTCGCCTGTTCCTTGACCATTCTTGCTGCTTTTGTGATTTTTTTTTTTTTGGATGCCTCTGTTTTTGACTTCTTGGATATCTCTGACCTTTGCATGTTTTTTGACCACGAGTTTGCCTGCCGTTTTTGGATTATCTGTTTATAAATTAAATATTGTGCTCTATACCCGTTCGGTCTGCGTGTGGATCCTTTTTCCCTGTGTATATCCCTAACAACCGCAGTCCACTCAACAATCATGTCTGTAATGTCAGTATTACTAATGTAATCAGTTGAAGACGTGACAGGCAACTACCACACTGTTTACCTTCGCATCTGATAAGTAATGGCAAGGCTAGTGTCTGATACCAGTAACAATACTACTGTAATCGTGTTGCTCTTGTTTTTGCTCTTTAAATAGCCTAGGAAAAATAAAAAGCTCCAAAAGCAATATTTCAAGCTGCTTGTTCAGACCCAGACTGTTATAACCTGCTCATCCAGGACAACTCCGGATTCGAATATGGAAATTCACTAAATATAATTACAGAAGGCTGTGCTTGAAGAAGACCCACCTGTTTGTGGTGATTTCTGCTAAACTGACACAAACTAGCTGTCGAATGTTTCCACTTAATATTTTTCTTGGCTGATATTCATCTTAGGATTGTTCAAAGCATTAAACCTTTATCAGGTGGCTCAACCATGTGGTAACATGCATTGGGATTTCCAGTATATAATGTTCATACATTTCCAACTTTTCTTTTTATAAAAAAAAGGACAAGTGTTGTAACAAAATATCTACCAGAGTGTGCGTTTAGTTGATTTACACATCATTTCATCACTCATTTGCAAAACCACTTAAACCTACTAGGATGGCAGGGAGACTGGTGCCTATTTCAGCCATTTCAGACACTAGGCATAGTGGGGTACACCCTGAACAGCTCACCAGACCATCGCAGGGCAACGCACACAATCATTCACACTCACATCCACATCTAGGGTCAGTTTTGAACAGCCAGTTAGCCTAATGTGAATGTCTTTGGACTGTGGGAGAAAACCGGAGTACCCAGAGGAAACTCACACAAGCACGGCGAGAAAATACAGACTTCACACAGAAACGCCAAACCAGGGAATCAAACCCAGAACCTTTTTGCTGTGACGTGGACTTATGCTAACCACTATGACACTGTGTTGCTGCTGTTACAATAGTAAATACAGCTGAAAAAATATTTTTTGTGCGTCTTCATTTCAGGCTGCAAACCAACAAAAAAAAGTGGGGGTCAAACATGTATTTATCCTCATGCTTTATTTACAGGATTAAAATAATGGTTTTTAGGCCATTTCTGCTAGTGTGAGCCAAAACTTCTTTTTTTCTGTGGGTGTGCAGGTCATGTGGTAAAGCAGTACAATTACAAGGTCACATCACCTGCTTAATATAAACCACACGTGCGCGTTAATTCATTAACTTGCATGGAAAAGGTCAAGAAGCAAAGATGCAGTTCCTGCAGGTTGTAACTAGAGATCTTGGCTGAATGTGAAGTTCAGACTAGATAGGAGAAGTTAATTATTCACACCTGAGCCTGGGAATCAAACCCAGGACCTTCTTGCTGTGTGGCAGATGTGCTAACCTCTAGGCCATCGTGCCGCCCATGAGACTTTCATATGAGAGATAACGCTGCTCATTCATGTACTTCATGACCTTTGAGAGTTAATTAGTGCAAAAACTGAACCAGTTGCAGAAAACAGGCCTCCAACGAAATTATGTAAGATTTCCATCCATTATATCCAGAGCCCTGAGATATTCAGGGTGGATCTCATCCACCCCCGGAACCCGACCACCGAGGAGCTTTTTGACTACCGCGGCAACCTCAGCCCCAGCAATGGGCAGACTCCCACCCGAACCCCCAGGGTCTTCCTCCTCCACGGAGGGTGTGTTGGTGGGATTGAGAGGGTCCTTGAAGTATTCCTTCCACCTCCCGACAACATCCCCATTTGAGGTGAGCAGCTCCCCACTTCCACTGTAAACGGTATTTGTGGAGAACTGCTTCTCCCTCCTGAGGCGTCGGATGGTGGTCCAGAACCTTTTCGAGGCCAACCGACACTTCCAGGCCTTCACCAAACTCCTCCCACACCAGAGATTTTGCATCGGCAACAGCCCAGGCTGCAGCACGTTTGGCCTGCCGGTACCTGTCTGCTGACTCGGGAGTCGCACAGTCCAAAAACTCCTGATAGGCCTTCTTCTTCAGCTGGATGGCCCCCCTTACCGCAGGTGTCCATCACCGGGTTCAGGGGTTACCGCCAACGACAGGCACCGATGACCTTCCGGCCACAACTATGGGCTGCAATAATCCATTCAATAATGTAGGCACGAAACATGGCCCATTTAGATACCATGTCCCCTGCCTCCTTTGGGATGTGCTTGTAGCTCTGCCGGAGGTGGGAGTTAAAGGCTCTTCTGACAGGAGACTCCGCTAAATGTTCCCAGGACACGCTTAGTCCTGCCAGGTCTGGAGGGCGGCCTCCCCTGCCAGGTGGCGATTAGTTGACAGCTCCACTCCTCTCTTCATCCGAGTGTCCAGAACATGCAGCCGCAAGTCCGATGACACGACTACAAAGTCGATCATTGAACTGCGGCCAGGGGGGCCTGGTGCCAAGTGCACTTATGGACACCCTTATGTTTGAACATGGTGTTCGTGATGGACAAATCATGACAAGCACAAAAGTTCAACAACAAAACATTCAGGTTCAGATCGGAGAGGCCGTACCTACCAATCACACCCTTCCAGGTCATACTGTCATTGCCCACATGGGCGTTGAAGTCTCCCAGGACAACGAGGGAGTCCCCAGGTGGAGCGATCTCTAACACAACCCCTAAAGACTCAAAAAAGGGTGGGTACTCTGAACTGTTATTAGGTGCATAAGGACAAACAACAGTCAGGACCTGTCCCCCCACCCGAAGGCGGAGGGAAGCTACCCTTTCGTCAACCGGGGGGAACACCAACATGTGGGCACCGAGATGGGGGGCAACAAGAATGCCCACACCAGATCGCCACCTCTCCCCATGAGCAACTCCAGAACGGAATATGGTCTAGCCCCTCTCCAGATGGGTGGTTCCAGAGCCCAAGCTATGTGTCGAGGTGAGTCCAACCATATTTAGTCGGTATCTCTCAACCTCAGCCGCACCAGCTCAAGCTCCTTTCTCGCCAGAGAGGTGACATTCCATGCCCCAAGAGCCAGCGTCAGTAGCTGAGGGTCAGTTCGACAGAACCCATGCCTTTGGCTGCCACCCAACTCACAACGCTGGTGTTGGTCCACTGTGTATGATAAACCATAAAATTGTGGGTGGTCGGTGTGATTTTATTACCATGTTACCTCCTCAACTGTTTTTAGACTGATGGCATTTTTACCCAGGGAATGAACCAGTTTAAGGACTGATTTGAAGCACTTACATAAGTCGCTTTGAATAAGGACATTTAGCAAATGCAATTTTAATGTAAATGTTTAATTGAACCAGGTCCATTTAACTGTCATAGAATTATTACATATAGATGTAATAAATAAATTCATAAATACTCACAGCTGTCCTGTTTTATTGAATATCTGAATGGCTGGGATTACCCGAGGCACTCAGCTGTGTCAGTATTTAGTATACAGGTGAAACTCGACAAATTTGAATATCGTGCAAATGTTCATTACATGTTGTGCAGAAAACCATCACTGACACCCTCTACAAGGAGGGAAAGTCTCAAAAGGTAATTGCAAAAGAAGTTGGATGTTCTCAAAGTGCTGTATTAAAGCACATTAATAGAAAGTTAAGTGGAAGGGAAAAGTGTGGAAGAAAAAGGTGCTCAAGCAGCAGGGATGACTGCAGCCTGGAGAGTATTGTCAAGGAAAAGGCCATTCAAAAGTGTGGGGGAGATTTTGGACATGGGCTTCAAATGTCGTATTCGCTCCTGAACATCAAACAATGTGGTCAACAGTGGTCCAAAGTCCTCTTTTCTGAAGCGAGCAAATTTTGCATTTTGGAAACCAAGGTCCCAGAGTCTGGAGGAGGAATGGAGAGGCACACAATCCAAGATGCTTGAAGTCCAGTGTGAA
>JBCNYH010000007.1:21412780-21424861 GCA_039654325.1 Tandanus tandanus | reverse complement strand
ATATATAATACAGGAATCCCAGCCAAATTATTTGAGCAGTTGCAGGATAGCTAGATGACTCTTGGCATTCTGTTTTGACAGCCAGGGCATGGAAGGCAAATGGAGGGCATCTTGCTGGTGACCTGGTTTTGCAGCAGACAGAATGTGAACACTTAGTCAGTGCTGCACATCAGCGGGTGAATAAGGACACAACCCCTATTTACTTCTGGAATAAGGGATGAGAGGGAATGGAGTAGTGCATGGTTTCAGAGCTGTTGTGATCATAATGTTTGGTTATTTGAACTGTCAGTCTGTTAGCCAGGAACAATATAGAAAAAGCAATCAGAGATGTTGTACCGGTGTTTGGCTTAGAAAATATGGGCAAAAATATTGGCAAAATTTCTAATATTGCAAGAAAGATATTACTATTGAGGCAGAATTTCATATTAATAGCACATTTCCTGGTAATTTTGCACATTCTATTAGAAATGTTGTGTTAAGGAGCCACTCTATCATAAAAAAAGAGAGAACAGTGTAGACGAGATACAGCCAAGCGTCTCAGCTACAGGCACAGAGGACACACAATAGAAAAAGGGCGGCGGCACTCTCAGTGTGATTGAATTCATCGATGGTTGCGATAGGTGTCTATGAATGCAATATAAAATACCAAAAAAATTAACAAACGTCGATGCAAATCAATTATTTTCTTCTTTATTTCGCAAGACGAAAAAATATAGGGCGCACTTTATCTTTAACCGATTTGTCGCTGTTTTTCCTTTTTTTCCGTTCTTTTTTGTATGTGTGTGTGATGGAGAGGGTGCAGCTCAGCTCCCCCTCCCCCGCCTGTAGAGTGCAGCGAGCGCAAGGGAGGAGAGAGAAAGAAGGAGAGGGGAGAGGCTGCGGCCAAGCTGACAAGAAACAAAAAACAGCCTCTCTGAATATCAGGGAAAATATAGTGGGGACAAAGAAGGGACCATGGATGGCGCAAGAAAATGTTCGTTTAACGTGGAAGCGGAGAGGAGATTCTGGTCCTCCTGCACATAGTCGAGGTAGGACCGACGGCTCTCCGTGATTTTTGATGCCGTGGCAGAAGCAAGAAGCACACGCCGAGCTCGAAAGGCGGAAAACTGTTTTTAATCCGTCTGCAGATGCTGTGCCAGCTTGAGATGGCTGTTGCAGGGCGATGCAGAAGCATAAATAATAGCGCACGTCTTTGTTTGTATTTCGTAGTCGTTTTTGTACTGAGTGGCCTTACAAATGCACAAATTCGCTATAGCATTCCCGAGGAGCTGGAGTCTGGGGCTGTCGTTGGTGATCTCGTTCGAGATTTGGGAGTGGATCTTGGAAAGCTCGCTGCTCGCCGGATCAGAATAAACTCGGACAACGCGAGGCGATACTTCACCATTAACCACAAAAGCGGTAAGCTTTCCGTCAGTGATAGGATCGACCGTGAGACTCTGTGTGAGTTCAGCGGCAGCTGCCTTCTTAGCCTCGAAGTGGTCTTAGAAAACCCAGCCGAAACGCACAACGTGGAGGTGGAAATTCTGGATGCGAATGACAATGCTCCACTTTTCCCCAGAGACGAGTATCAGTTGGAAATCTCGGAGGCGGCTCAGCCTGGAGCAAAGTTCCCTATCGAAGGCGCCCAAGACGCTGACGACGCTTCAAATTCTGTTCGCCATTATCGCCTCTCGACAAACGAGCACCTTGCTCTCGAATCAAACAAACCACCTGCCAGCGGAAAGCACATAGAGCTCATACTGAAAAAACCCTTTGACAGAGAGACGGTGCCATCTCATCAGCTACTTCTCACTGCTACTGACGGAGGCTCTCCCCCGCGCTCCGGCACCGCGAAAATCAACGTGCGTGTTTTGGACACCAACGACAACGTGCCAAAGTTCGATAGCTCTGTGTACAAAGTAAAATTGCGGGAGAATTCGCCCCTTGGTGCTTTGGTAATTAAACTGAATGCTACAGACCGGGATGAAGGCACAAATGGAGATGTTTTTTATTCCTTTAGTTCATACACACCTGAAAGGGTTCGGCAGATGTTCAGCATGGACTCAGACACTGGAGAGATTCGCGTCCGGAGTAACGTGGACTATGAGGAGACCAACAGTTATGAAATGTACATTCAGGCTATGGATAAGGGTCATGGGGCAGTAGCAGTTCACTGCAAAGTAGTTGTGGAGGTGTTGGATGTAAATGATAACCCACCTGAGATTGTACTCTCTACTTTATCTAGTCCAGTGAGGGAGGACGCCCGAGCAGACACTGGGGTGGCCCTGATTAGTGTTAATGACCGTGACTCTGGACAAAACAAACATGTCACTCTAGATATCATTCCTCCGGACCTCCCATTTAAAATAAAATCATTTCGAAACCATTACACCATAGTCACAGCTGCATTCCTAGATAGAGAGACAATATCATCGTACAATGTCACAGTAACAGCAGTGGATGGTGGAACCCCACCACTCTCTTCCTCAATGACTCTTCGTGTGGATGTGGCAGATGTTAATGACAATCCACCTCGTTTTGAGCAGACATCATACACTGTGTATGTCACTGAGAACAATGCTCCAAGTGCTCCGTTGTGTGTGGTAAAGGCCACTGATCCTGATGCAAATGAGAATGCGCGCATTACATACACCGTCCTCAATGACAACAACCACGGGATCTCTGTGGGGTCATATGTGTCTGTAAAACCTGCCACAGGAGAGGTATATGCCTTGCAGTCTTTTGACTTTGAGAAGCTGCGGGAGTTTCATTTCCAGGTCAAAGCTCAGGACAATGGTGTTCCACCTCTGAGTCGAGTGGCAACAGTTTATGTTTATGTTATGGATGCCAATGACCACACACCATGGTTTGTCCACCCAGCGGCAAATGTTTCACAAATGGCTGAAACTATCCTCCGTAATGCCGAGGCAGGTGTACTGGTGAGTCGCGTGTTAGCATGGGATGGTGATGCAGGGCAGAATGCCTGGCTTCTCTACACACTCAAACACCCACCTGAACTTGACCTGTTCAAGGTGCATGAGTACACAGGTGAGATCCGAACTACACGTCGTGTTGTTGAGGACAATTCCACAGTATTCAGCCTCACCGTGCATGTGAAAGATCATGGACAGCCACCACGCTCTGCCTCAGCGACCATTAATGTGGCTATCATGGAACTCCCGCCAAAGGTGGCTTCTGATCCTAAACGCATCATTAGACCTCATGGAACCCCATGGATTTTTTCAACTGTCACATTATACCTCATTGTTGCCCTCACTGCCACCACATTTGTCTTCTTAGTCACAGTTTTTGTCCTTGCCATTGTGCGCTGCCATGCATACTGCAGCCAACCTGATGCATGCTCCTGTTCACCATGCTGTGGTGGATCCAAGAAGAAGGCACCCAAAGATGGTGGAGGAAATGGTGGTGGCAATGGTGGAGCATCAGGTGGCGCATCAGGTGGGGGTGGAGGTGGTGGAGGCGGAGGAGGAAACCCACAGCAACCTGTAGCTCTACGAAGGGACCTTAAAGTAGAGCCGCACTATATTGAGGTTCGGGGAAATGGATCTCTGACCAAAACCTACTGCTACAAGACTTGCCTAACAGCCACTTCTGGAAGTGATACATTCATGTTTTATAACATGGGAAGACCTGTGAGTGGAACCTGGGGCTCAGGGGCTGAGCGATTCTTCACCAGTCAGAGTGGGCAGTTTGTGCGCAGGCTTAGTATGCCTGATGCCACCGCCATACAGGTGTGTGCCACACCCACATTTCCACTTCTGTCTGAGAGGCATTTTATGTCTCTGTCAGTGGACTGTGTGGTATTTTGTTTGATGTTGTTATTGTCCGTCATGCCATATGGGTTGTAATTACAGTTAAATTAACTTAAGTATTTAATTTCCTAATACACTTTAGAGGTTTGCACCATGCATTAAACAACATTTTGTTCTCTGTATTCAAGAAAAAGCACTCACACCGTTCTAATGACTTGTGCTTGCTTTCATTTCCTCCCTCCCTTACTTGCTCTCATTTTCTCTTGCTCTCTCTGTTTGCACTGCAGTGCAGTCTTCAGTAGCAGTACAGCTGGGTGTGTTATATTTAGAGGTGAGAAATGCAAGCAACACCCCAGATTCTGTGTTCTCACTCTTAACACTCCAAGTAGCACTGTTCCAGTCACTCTTGTGGCCCATCTTCTTAAGGAGACTGTGTGATTGAATTGTGATAAGTCCTATGGGCTGTAATCTTGTGATTGTGATTATAAATGGATTGAATGAATGTTGATAATTAATATAATCTGGTATCATTGAGATGAAAATAATTGTGTGGTATTTTATTCTGCCATCTTCTGTGGCATCAATATTTATGTCCATACATGTAATGCTGTACCAAATTAAATGATTACTCTTAGTGACTTGGTCCATCTTTCTCACACAGCCATGCAGATGTTCTTAGAAATTTTCCCTGAGCAAGACGTTGTGGCACAAATGCAGTGTTTCAATCCACAATAACATTGCAAAACATCTGCAATCCACAGTCAGTAATCAAAAGCTGCATATGAATTTAATTGTCTTGTCCGTTATATTTATTGATTTGGTACCCACCTGTATAGAAAGTCATAACAAAAAAATGGTAGTGGGTAGGAAGAAGTAATTGTTGGTTGATGCCTGTCTCTCTCATTAAATGCCAGTCATGTTTGTTTTCTCGGTGTCATTTAGTGCTGATGATGCATGGTTCCATGTTGGTACCATCTGATTTGGTATTTTTCTTTAGAAATAGCGGGGAAGTGATGTGATTGGTTGGTGCCGGGGTATGAGCGCTGTATCTAGGCGAGGTGTGTCCACTTGGCAGAGAGAAAACATTAGCAGGGGAGAGAAAGTGAGGGAGTGAGGGCAAGAAATTTCAGATTGAATCTGAGATCATCTTTCCCCCCCTCAATCCTCACAGCACTCACCACTCATATCTTTTTTTATAAGAGATTATAGAGAGGATAAATATTGATTTTATTGTAAAATGTGTACCCTCTGGTCATGTGGACATGTGAAAAGATGAAGCTGACCTTTGGGGCATTAATAGAAAATGTCCTATTAAGTAAAATAAAGAAAGTGCTTCTTTTTGGAGATAGACTGTGTACACTGTAGATGGGTGTTATATTAGCATCCATTTGCTAAGGGTGCACTCTAGACAGACTTATGTGACCACATTAGGCTGCTGCTTCTGGCATTATTTTGTAATGTGTTGGTTTTGAAAGATAAATGGATTAATAATGACTGATACTGCAATATTTGTTTGCTGAAATGCAATGACACACAAACCAACATCACATATGCAGAGAACTAAAGCTGTTTTGATGTGATGGGTTCATAAATGCAATGCATTATGTCTACACATTGTTATGATAGACATGCAAATAATGTTGTCAGGCATCTCTTGTTTAAACATGGACTGGATTCCTCTGTTCTTGTGTGTTAAAGATAGAACGTCTGGAGTATTGTGGAAGCACCAATCTAGTTCTCATTTCCATATTCCTACTCTATGTAACTGGTAGCCACTTTTATTATATTTATATTTACATGGTATTTTGCAAATTATCCAGAGAGACTTATATTTTTAATCTCATTTATATAACTGAGCAGGTGAGGATAAAGGCCCTTGCTCAAGGGCATAGCAGTGGCAGCTTGATGATACTGGGGATTGAACCTTCAAACTTGTGATCAGTAATCCAGCCTTAAGCATTGAGTTACCACTGGAGTTTATCACAAGTATCAACATTAAGTTATCTATCTCTTCATGCATTTGTAGCTATTTTATTTTATAAAGAAACCTTTCACTGTGAAATGCTGATGTTTTTTGAGGTGTTTCAAAATGTAACACGCCAGGTGACGTATTATTATTGATATGTTTTTCTTCCTCTGCAGGATGGGCTTTATGAAATCAGTTGGCTCACGTCATATTTTTGTTTTCTTCGAAGAGTCTATGACCTTGACATGATTTTGTGTGTGTGTGTGTGTGTGTGTGAGAGAGAGAGAGAGAGAGAGAGAGAGTCTGAGGTTGTTAGTTTGTCCATGATAACTCTTTCTTTTACAGGAAAAACATGAAGAATGAAGATATCACTGCAAAATATTTTTGCATTTCTTGCTAACCATGAGTAACCATTCTTCTTCATCTTCTTTCTCCTCTTCCTCCAACTCCTTTCTGGATTTTTTTTCTGTCCTTCTTCACTTCCCTATGTATTTGCTGCAGCCGAAGGTTCCTAATGCAGACTGGAGATATTCAGCATCTCTCAGAGCAGGAATGCAAAGGTAGGACGATTATATCATTCTTTCATTTGTACACAGCATGGAAACAGACCGTTAGACACATTTGTAGCTCAGTAGCACTGGCCACAAGACCCCACCAAATCTCTTCACCTGTTTATATATAAAAGAAATAACACGATCTACTTTAAAATAGTTGAACAATAAGGTGATCAATCATTTTTGACATGCCAATACCATGACAGTCCCATTTTTGACAATACTAGTTACCAATAAATGTAATATCACATGAAAAATGGCTGGACAATGTTTAATAATTAATAAATATGATGAAAAGCAGTCTAGCAGATTACCCACAAGCCACTGTGCAATAATATGGATCATTCAAGCTCAGTGAAGGTCATTGTAATAAGCCTAAGGTTGTTTGCGATAAGCAGCATTTATCTCAACAAGCGCAGAGCATACTGGGATTGCATGTTCACTTAGATGTAAACAGTACTATGATGAGCAAAGTACAGCTATAGGAACCTTATACTGCAAGTCTGTTTGTTTTTATCGGAAACCAATGGTCAGGGATAAAATCCAAGAGTATTGTCTCTACTGATGTGACAAAAAAAGAAACAAAGACGAATGACACACAATACTTTGAGAATGTCTCTTGGTGTCAATGTAATTGCACTGAGTTTAATTGAAATATAAGCAAAAGAAGGAAATTAGTGTCATCGAGCAAACCTTTTATTGTATCACCTGTTTTTACACTCCACTCTGGGTTAATTATGTTTTCCAGTTATCCTGTAGATCAATTCAGGAGGCTTTGCAAGGATTTTTTCTGTTAGCATTTGGTCAGTATGAGAATATTTACATTGACAGAATATTATTATCTTTAAATAATTAAAATAAATAAATATTTTAATCAGAGATTACATCTCATAAATCTTAAAGGTGCCATTCAAGCAAATGCCAGACAAAATGTATAAAAAGGAGATGGAGGGAGACAAATAAAACGAGGAAGAGTAGACAGCATGAAGCAGTAGATGAGGATCATGTTTTAAGTCAGTTCCTCCTCATTAATAATGGATACGTCCATTTCAGTGATTAATATTTTAGAGATCATAAAATGGCCTCCTCTATGACAGTCTAAATAACAGTACATTTTAACTATGTATATACATATTGATTATGAGAAAGACATTCAAAAGAAAGATGTGGAGGTGGTATGTAGCAATTATAACAGTCTAACACATTTATCAGAAATTGAGAGAGAAAGGACAGCTAAAATGGAAGCCATCCAGTACCCTTTCCTCATTTTACATTCTGCAGTCATCCATATCTCATTTTTTTGTATATGTATATGTACCCCCTCACTTGCATCTATAACATTTCTTCTTTCTTATTTTACCTTAAGCAACATCCTTATTCCTTAAGCAACATCTTCACAAAAGTGAATTTATAAGAATGTGCAGAGCATTAATGTTAATGCAAGAAGCAGGATTAGAAATTGCATTTTTATGCAGTGAAAAAGCTCCTGATTGTTTCAATTTGAATGTAAGTTCCCACAGTCCATATATCTGATGCATAGCTATTCCCGGATGTACATTTTAAAAAGCACACTTTTATGCATCCCTGTACAGTGCTGCAGCTTTTGGTTTTAGACGAAACATTTCAACATGTAATTCAACATGCAAACAGGTTTGTTTGTTGTTATTGTTTTTTGTTTGTTTGTTTGTTTTCTTTGGGGGGGGGGGTTGTTTTGTTTTTTTGTCTGAGGTTTTTTTTGGTGGTGCGGGGGGGGGGGGGTGTTCTTTTTTTTTCTTGAAATGTAGATGGAAAGAGAAATACATGTTTGCAATAATATAAGGGAACAAACAGGACAACAGCCACACTGTCCATCTGGGTTGGCATCTTTAATTTTCCTGAGTGAAATGAGGCTCTGTATGGCTGTACTACATCACTGTACATTCGAACTCACAGAGATAATCCATGTTTAGCACATTTCTCTCCTCTCATAGACATGCCATGTGACTTCTCTCTGGATTACACAGCCAGGATAATGAATGCATTTTATTTCTTTCTGAAAAAATAAACATATTACTGTTATAAATGATCTTTGTATTCATCAACATTTTTATTAAGTATCAATTATGTAATTGGTTTGTTAATTTAAAAAAAAACTTGTTATTACCAACTTATTTTTTCCCAATTTATGTATTATAAAGTCTTCATCCAGGAAATTGTGTGAATATCAGTGTGAAGTTACTGTGTAATACTTTTCAAATCTAACCTGTCTTCTAGACATGAGGATTTTTGCTTAATAATAATAATAATAATAATAATAATAATAATAATAGTAATTATAATAATAATTTTAAAACAAACAAAATCTACATCTATTTAATGCATTTATTTCCACTCAGACATTCCCTCAGACTTAAATACACTCCTTTCAGCCTTGGTTTAATTTCAGTAATGCTTCCTACACCAGTATGTGTAAGGTGCAATTTCACTAACAACGCTCACCATTTCTAGCATTAGTGGAGCATCAGACACTATGTTCAAAAGAGGGCAAATATATTCTATATATTGCTGTAGAGAACTACAATAATGTGCTTAAGTGAATCATGTTTAGATTATGTTTTCCTACGGTTTTTACATTACTACAGCTGTAACTACAAATCAAATTTATTCATTGTATCATTATCTTGAGTAATCTAACTATGCACGTTAATGATTTTTGATTCAGCATTTAACATGACATTTTCTCCTCCGTGTGTGTGTGTGTGTGTGTGTGTGTGTGTGTGTGTGTGTGTGTGTGTGTGTGTGTGTGTGTGTGTGTGTGTGTGATAATATTTACAGTTCAGTCCATATGGAGGAGTCATCTGTCATGCAGGGCGCTCAAGGGGTTCTGGTCCAGAATTGGCCTACTGTCTCCAGTGCTCCTGGTAAGACGCCACCCTGTCTAAATCCTGCTTTACACCAGCTCACCAGAAGGTGAACCCAGTGTGTAATAAGTCATATTGAATTCATGTAAATATTTAATGGGAATCTTATCTCATGTATCTGCAAACACAGTGAATGTAAGGATATACGTACATAGATCCGTACATGCACATATATTTATATGTATTGTTTAGTTTTACCCTTAGAATTATTATTTTATTACTTTCTATTCAACTTTTATTGTCTGTCCCGCACCAAATTGTGCACATCTTTCCTCACATTAAAATACCCAAAATAGTTTTCTCTCATATTTCCCTGAAGTTATTTCTGAATTAGTGAAATGGATCCAAATTGCCACTGAAATTATTCGAAGACCAGGAGCTAGTATGATGATGCATCCTAAATGACAGTTGTTTATAAAACTGAAACGGATACCCCAAAGTATAATGTAACTGCAATTAGAATAAATAAATAAAAATAAACTGAGTACAAAATTGATTAGCAAAAATAATGACAGAACTGAGACTGTTATCGTGTCTTTATTGTATCACATTAAAATATGAAACTGTAAATGATAAGTGACCCATCACAGCAAAGTGGGTATTAGGCTGGAAATTATAATTTTTTTTAATTATTGGTACCATTTTGTAGCTGATATCCTAAGCTTTAAAATTATACCAAATTTTTAACACAATTATCTAGTTTTGGAGTAACTAACCAAAACCTGCCAGGAATTTTCAACCTTTTAAGCATGGAAATTTGCCGAAAATCACCTTTAATGCTCAACAAATTATTTAATAATTTCTGGCTTAATACCCACTTTGCTGTTATGGGTCACATATATATTCTGATAGATTGTATGACAAAATTAAGGTATTGTAATTTTTCCTTTAATCCCCCTCCCCACCCCCACCCCCTTCATCAAAGATAAAGATTGGCTGGTTAGCCAAAAAAAAAAAACCTTCAGATAAAAATGTGGTTTAATTAATTCATAGAGATGTGAGGATTTGCTTAATGGACAGCTAAAGAAACTTACATAATATCTGAATTGAAGACAAGCAGCATTATTGGATTTCTTCCACAAATTAATACATTTTGCTAATTCATACCCAAAATAGCCAAAAGCACCCACTTCATCTTTTGTTTAGAACTTTTGCTAATGTACACACTCAAAAAAATATGCCCTTTTTAGTATCACTCTGATTGGCCAAAAAGAAGATAGTGCTATCCCCCAACCAAGTTTTGCTGTCTTAGGCTCCTGGCAACAAATAGTTGTGGCATCTTAAGTATTTAAACTTGAAATCCCCACTTGTGAGCTCATGAAATTTCATTGAAAAGAGAGAGAGGGAATCATGGAAACAGGAAATACATATCTGAATTTAATTACATATCAGAACATTTTTCCAATTCAAGTCACAATTTAATTAATAATTAACTGTTAATAATGGGCACTGCTACCCTCTGTTGATATATGGCACATTTTTACAGACTAACAGTGATTACTCCAGCTCTGAACAATAAAACCAAATGCCTGCTTATCATCCAAGACAAGTTATGACATGAGCTGATGAAGGTGGCGTTTGTTATTTTTGCAAAAGGAGAAACACAGCAGAACATAAACAAGACAAAATACTGACAACGGCTTATAATGGAGAGGTACTTAAGATGTGTTGCAATTATTATAACACAGATCCCCCCCCCCAGCCACACACACACACACACACACACACACACACACACAAACACACACACACACACACATTTTCATTATCAGTCACATAGCCAGTCACAAAGAGATTGTTAACAATAAATTGAACAAAACACTAACACCAGTGATGAACAAAATACATCTGAGATATGCAAAATTGTGAATATTACAAGAAACTGTGTCCCTCGTACACAAGTTTAGGCACCTTTTCTCCTTCAGAATTGTTCTCCCTTGTTTTTGAGAACACTGTAGGTTACAGTGATAAGAGGGTAATTGCACAATTAGCAAAACAACAGAAAAATTAATGTACTGTCATGGCCATTCTCTGGAAGATGAAATAGAGAAGTGGAGGTCACTTAACATAGATAGAGAACTTTTAGATCAGTGAGAAAAGACTTTATATAAATTGAACAGATATGGTAAAATATAATAGAGTTATGTAACATGATGGAGAGGGAGGGTAAATAAGATGAAGAGCATAAAGGACAGTCAGGCAAAATGGGAAAAGGGAGAGGAGGACAGTGCAATTATGTGGGTTATGAAAGATCAATTTGCCTCTAACTAAGTCTGTGGTGATGACTCAGAGAGCAAAGAGGGTCTTTGAAAGAGAAACTGTGGTTCTCGCTCTCCTTTTTGGCACGGTCATTGATTACCCATTAAGTCTGAGATGTTGGAGCACAGTTGGGATAGGAGAAGATGTAAAATGGAATTAGGTACTGTTGAGTGAGTGAAGTATCAGACAAATAACAGTGCCATCTGATTTATTTCCCACAGAGTATTTGAGAATCAGCATATTTGACCCTTCATCGATGCAGAGTGTTGGTTTGCAGATTGTGGCTGAAGATTAATTAGGTGTAATTAGGTGTCTTTTGAGATGATCAGTAAAACCAGTAGACCAGTAGTGCTCTCATTGCCTACATTGTGTGTGTCTGTGTCTGTGTATTCTTGTTGAGATGAAGCAAAATCATTTTCTCCAATGTCTTTGTCTTGTTGTGTATAGCATGTTTTTGAGCAGCTGTGCACCCAATTTAATTAGAAAGAAAAAAGCTTGAACCAGAGGACACAGAGGTGGCACATAGGAAGAGTGACAGAGATAACAAGGAGTCCATGGCTGCTGTTACTAGGGGAAAATCTGTGTGTGTGTGTGTGTGTGTGTGTGTGTGTGTGTGTGTGTGTGTGTGTGTGTGTGTGTGTGTGTGTGTG
>JBCNYH010000007.1:21207410-21219203 GCA_039654325.1 Tandanus tandanus | reverse complement strand
ACACACACACACACACACACACACACACACACACACACACACACACACACACACACACACACACACACACGATATGCAACAGACAGAGAATCACAGCAAGTTAAAAAGCTGTGGATAAGTGCTCCCTCATCCTCCCTCGGCGGGAACCTCACAAAAGGACAATACACGTATTCCTGCATGAGTACCTTTAATCTTCATATTATTCAAGCACAATCAAACTGATATTCATCAAGTTTATCACATCAAGTTTATCAGGCGAGTTAATGTGTTGTACTTTGTACAGCAGAATTTTTGCTCGATTCTGAACATGTTCAATGAATCCAATTGGTCAGAATTCTTGATTCTGTAGTTTATTATTTGTGTTTAACAGGCTGTTGCTATGAAACTCATCATAAGAGGAACCAACAAACTCATTGTTAAATCAATAAAGTCCTTTGTAAATTAATTTTGTGTGTTAGATTCTTGATTTCTTTAGTAAGTAATAGAAGGTGACCAGTGTGGCCAGCTAGTCGTTCTCACGCATTTCCTATTCTGAGTTGGTCCCTATAGTTTCTGGGCCGGTAATTACGTCACAGTTGTGCACACTCTTAAAGCAACATTCTGACGTCATCAGTTAGTGTAATTACACCCTTAAAAGGCCATCAGCCAGCTGAACATGCCCAGTTTGAAGAACCCAACAAGGGAAAACTGCAGTACAGTAGTAGTATTGGGAATAATGATTATTGGCAAGATTTCTACTACTACTATTACTACTAATAATAATTATTATTAAAGTGCAATAATTAAATTATTGTTAAAATATAATTTTGCATTTAAGTAAAGTTTTGGTTTGAATTTGCTGATCTGATTAGATCTGCAGGTCACACCTACAGAAAAATCTGAAAGTGAAATGGAATCTTTTTTTTCTATTTATGGTGCATAGAAAAGACATGCCTCTCAGTGTTCGTCCCAAAATTAAAACCTCCAAGAAATTTTGACCTTGATCTGACCTTGACCTTTGACATTGCTATTCCAAAATTAATTCATCTCTGGGACTTATATAGGGTAGTGTCCCCAGCAAGTTTGGTGAAAATCCATGCAGAGGTGTGGTGAAGGTTTTGGTCTGAGAAAAACTGACAAAGAAAAATGCCATTGATTACAACACCTCTCCCAAAACTCTGTTTTGTGGCTGATGTAAAGAAAGAGTGGTTGACCACTCAGGAGGAGATTCCTCATAAAATAAACAACTACTGTGAAGATTCAAGATGCAGGTGATTAAATGTGACCAGATATTCTGAATTGTGACACATCATTCTGATAATTGACTATATAAAAGCTGCAGGTGGGAAAAAATGAACATTACTGGGAAAGCAACAGCAGCATCATCCTGGGATGTACACATGAAACTATCTGACACACACACACACACACACACACCACCCAATGTTCAGGACAATCTACAGAGGTCCTTATTTGTGTTGACAGTGTGTGCTGACCCTCTTTTTCACTCTGATTGTGCTTTGATCCTTCACACTCCATCATCTGTGTGGATCGATCCAATTAGCAGAAGCTGGGGAAAGTGCACAGGCCTCAGAGCATCACGGTAGAGCACAGCGTCCCTCTCTACAGCCTGCACTTCACATTGCACCATAAATATACTGCTCACACTCCTCAACACAGAACATCACAACCAGAGAGAGAGAGAATGAGAGAGAGAATGAGTGAGAGAGAGAGACCAGGAGACAGAAAAAACAAGACAGACAGAATGAGAGGGAGAGAAAAAAGGAGAAGAGAGAGAATGAGAGAGAGAGAGAGAGAGAGCGAGAGAGAGAGACCAGGAGACAGAAAAAACGAGACAGACAGAATGGGAGGGAGAAAAAAAGGAGAAGCAGAGAGAGAACAGAGAGTGAGACAGAGAAAGAGAGTGAAAGAGGGAGAGAATAAGAGAGAAGAGATTGAAAGAATAACAGAAAAAGAGAGACAGAGAAACAACGAACGAGAAAAAATAAAAGAGAAAGGGGGGGGGGGGGGATTTAGCTCAATATGCTCTGTCACATCCCTGCAGATTTTTATCTGTTGTTCTGCACACTGACTTTGTGCGTTCTGTCCTAATCACCTCTGTGTGTGGATAGGGCAAGATAGCAGGCAGCCCATAGCGACAGCGAGATTAGCGTGTTGGCAATTAGCGCCAGCCATGCGTGTGGCACAACAGGCAAGAAGAAACACTTCAGTGACCATTTCGATTGCTGAATGTTTTGCATGAAGTGTATTTGCAACGCATTTGATTTCGGATAATAAATCCTAGACAGGGGAAAAGGCTTGAAAGGAAAGGAAAAGAAGAGTGCAGGGTGAGGCATTTACAGGATTAAAGAGGGAAGACGTAATAAAACAAACTTCATGACTCAAAGTTTATGAGGGAGGTGGGTGCTAGGCTGGGTCCATGGTGGACACATTTCAATTCACTGGGTTGGCACAGAGTTTCTGGTGCCTCACTGCTCTTCCCCTTGTGGTATACGGAGGTATTGATCGAGATTTCCTGAAGCAAACAGCACACAGTTACACCTACTGCTTTTTGCTCCTGGGCCGTGTTGAGTGTGGCCCAAACTCCAAAACTCATGTCAATAAATGAGAAAGCAACTTCATTATAAATATTTTGCATGGATCAAACCAAAGCACTAGAAAATGCATTTAAATCCAAATTTAAAAAAGAACACAGGGGTTCAGACGCTCCCGCAGGAAGGACCATTTCATAGCATGGCAATACAGAATAAGTGTCCGGAAACCTAATATCCAGTTTTGCCTCCGTGACCTTGAAAAGTAGGTCAAGGTCACTCACACACAAACTTCATCCTAGCATTCCTAGCAGTGAGCCAGTATACCAATGGGGTGTTGGAACCAAACCACTTCAGGCAGCTGATTCTGAAGCCTCTCATTCGCAGAGGAAAAGGGCGAAATGGTTTAGAATTAGGCCTGTAGAACTTGTACAAATGTTGGGATTTGAACTCTCAAAATCGCTTCTGTCCCCTGGTAATGCAATGGAACCACAGTCAGTCAAGTCTGCTTCTGATTCAGAGCAACAGCAGGGAGGATCGACTGCTCTCATATGGGCAAACACCAGTTTCTGAGTGAGCGCAGGAATGTCAGCTTCTGTAGCAGCTTGGGGGGGTTTCAGATGTGTTGTATGTGTGCATGGGGTGAGTAGGAGGAGCAAAAGAAGGAGAGAGAAGGAGGGAGAGAGAAAGAGAGAGAGCGTGTGCTGTGGGGTTCATTCCTCTCGGATGTCTTGTCATCAGTGCATAACTCAAACCTGTCATGGTCTCTGACCGGGCCAAGCCAATGGTGTTGCTAGCAGCAGTGCATGCCCTCTCTCTCTCTCACACACACACACACACACACACACACACACACACACACACACAGAGTCTGTTGTTTCATGCTTCTGCTGAAAGTCACTTGCCAAATTTGAGAATGTGTCATTCAAATGCTTATAAATGGCATCAGAGCACTTCACACCATTTGTGTGTGTGTGTGTGTGTGTGTGTGTGTGTGTGTATACGTGTTATAAAGCTGTCAGCTTTACTTAAAAATAAATAAATAAATAAAATAAACAGCATTTGGATTTTACTTACTTGACATATTTATCTAAGTACTTAGTTCTGCTACAGATAATGAACATTAGCAGTAGTGCTACACTGCGTCCATATGGCATAAACCCCAGAAAGTGAAAAACAGAGGTCTGAAACAGGCAGGATAATAATTTTACCATAAACCTTACTGTTCCTTCATTCTGTCAGAGGCTCCATGACTCCGGATAAACGCTGTATTAGATGACAGTCCATCACAGGACACCATGTACACCACCTTCACGCACACACACGCACCACCTTCACACACTACGGTGATTTCAGGGAAGCTATTTAGCTCAATAATACATTGCTAAGGCTTATAACAATGTCCATAACATAACAATGCTAAAAGACAAACAGCAACTCAAGGCATAGGCCTAGAGTAGAAGTTTAAGTATGAGTCACAATATGCTGAACTGGGATTTTGTGTAAGCATGACCAGAATTGAGTGCATTCCATCGTCATAAAATTGTATATATTGTTTTGAAAAGAAAAAAAAAAAAGCTGGTTATTGAATAAAGAGACAGCATGGGCAGTATCAATTAGATTTGATAATTCATTTTCTTTATAGGTAAAATCGAAGTTGAAAAGGTAGCCGGTTTTGAGGTCCCACATCCAAACCATGTCCGTATTGTACACCTAAATGCGCCAAGAGTAACAGTGTTGAAGTATAAAGTATATATGAATAGATATAAGAAAAAGCTGGAAACTATATTCACCGTAAGGCCTAATTGCCAGAGAAATTAATTCCAAACTGCCCCTTGCGTATGTCTGTCAAACTCTCATTGACTTTTTATGGCAAGATTACAGGTCAGAAAACCTTGGAGGACACTTGGTATATTGAAGCAACAAATATTTGCAGTAAGATTTAAGGTTTTACAGGGCAGACCTCAATTTGTTTTCAAAAAACTGAAGTTTAAAAAACGCATAACATTTTGTCTGTCAAACCTAACATACGCAAGAGGTGTGTAGCCTACACAAAGGGTGTGTACTGCAAGTAAGGTGAAATTTTGTTAATTGGTCAACCACAGCTGTCGTTTTCTTGCATGTAATATGAAAGATGTGGGTTATATCTAACATGCAAAGAGAGTAGAATTTAAAAATGACTCCTTTTATTGACTCCCATGTTATAAAAAAAAATCCCTGTTTAGCATATTGTTACTGTAGTCACATGCAGCTGGCTAGTAGCACTGTTCACATACTCTCCAGCATACCTGCACTACATCTTAATGATGAAGTCATACGTAACAGAAGGCCAAACATCCCTGTTCAGATCTGTGCCTAAAAGACAATCACTACTGAGATTCAAAAGGCATGCAGCTGTGTGTACAACCCGGCCTTCATTCCATACATAATACACAAGAAAAATAAATCAAGTGCTGACTTAGTAATCAGATCCAACACGCACAGCAACACACTGCAGAGGTGACTGCACTGTGGTGAGACGTGTCTTGGTGAAAGCCTGTGTGTGTGTGTGTATATCTGTATCTGTAGTTGTGCTATACCAAATGTGTCAGCTCTGGTTATGCCTTAGCAGAATCACTGAGAGCTTTATTAAACTTTAAACCTGCATCTAACTGCTCCCACACACATGGCTGGGCAACTCCAGTCATGATGTTCACAGAATGAAGTGTGATGAAGCAGAAGCACATACGCATGCTTAATCTAGCTCCACAGATTAGATGCCCTTCAACACCTCCAAAATCTCTTTTTGTAGCATATTCTCACCTGCGCTATATTCACACAGCGCTCATACAGAAACCATACAGGAGATCTTTATATGCTGGAGCATTACGGATTCCATTCACTAAAACCTCTTCCAGCACGACAACACCCTTTGCGCTAAATGAGCTCTACGAAGACATGATCTGCCAAGTTTGGTTTGGAAGAACCTGGACCTCAAGCCCCTTGAACACTTTTGTGATGAACTAGAACTGCTGACTGTACTCCAGACCTTCACAGCCTCAAAAATCAATGTTTACTTTCACAGCAAAATGTGAATAAATCTAGAAAGGGGTGCTCAGCAAGCACATGTAAGTGGGATGATGAGGTGTCCACAAAATTTTGGACATGTAGTGTGGCATTAAGTTGACACAAGCGCACAATTGGATTTCACAGCATTATGGAAAATATGTCTTTGATCCAATTATTATAATTTACATATGGCTTTATCGTTAGAATTTGGCTCTCAAAGCTCTAGATCCAGGCTCGAATTACAAAAGAGTATCGCATAGTGTGAGTGAAGCCCACCCCCCTCACACACACACTTCTGATACACTCTTCATATTTGCATACTTTATTTCTCAGTTGAAACTTTTTTCCATGCTGTGAATCAACTTCATGCCTTCTGTAATCCCACAGTACCTCACTAACCTGCTCCAGAGTGAAAAGAAACAGGCATAAAGTTGAACTTTTGGTGCACATGTACTCAAACTCTCCCTCCTTTTTTTCCATTTTCTCACGCCGTCCTGGTTCCTGTTCGTAGAAGGGCACAAAGAGCAAGCGAGGGAGAAAGAGTGTACGCGTGTGGGTGTGCTAGAGCAGGCAGGGGTCTCTTAATTAAGAGGCAGTCCATAACGACGCCCTAACGAGGTTGTTCTAATAAGGTCATGGGCCAGGGGAGGACTCGCTGTCGCTCATCAGCAGAGACACAGCGGGGCGCGTGCACAACCCTCAGGCCATGGGGCCGACACTTTCTTTTACTCACACACATACACCCTTCAACTCTGACAGACAAGCACATCAGAAGCCAAGTGCACAAACACCTACTACACACACGCCCAACACATGCACTCACACCCCACAACCTGTAATTCTTTTGTCTGTGTACACACAAAGGAAATGTGTGCTCACTGTAAGTACACAGTCTTTCTATTCTGAGTGAGTAGGGGAAGAGAGAGAGAGAGCGAGAGGGTGAAGTGAAGGTGACTTTGGGCAAGATGCCTGGTAATTGGGTACACACCCAAATGACTTTTTATTTCTTCCCTGCTCACCTTCCCCCTCTCTCTCACCCAGACACTGCTCTATCCATCTTGCTCTTTTCCTATTTCCTCCCTCTTCCCCCTTTCCTTCTCCGAACAGTGATTATATTTCCAAGTACAAGACAGATGATTGAGTAGGAAAACAGAGACAGGATGAAAAGGCTAAGGTCAAAAACACGCGCAAAAACTAAAGACGACGCACGCGGAGTGGAGGAGTACCACCGTTGGTCCACTGAATCTCATTTTAGATGCTAGCGCTCGTGTCTCTCTGAATCCATGATCGATTTATCATTCTTCCTCCAACGCAGTCTCCGTCTCCTCACTGCTTCCCAGCTTCGAAAAAACAGAGGAGAACGAAAGACAAGACCAGGAGACCAGGAGGAGAAAGAGACGCTAGACGTCAAACTGTCACAATTATTTAAGAACTGCATCTGAAATTTAATGAGCTAAAAGATCCTGACGTACCAAAAAACTAAAAAAAAAACCCAGCAGAGGCAATGTCATCATTTCATTATAAAGCATAATCTTATGGAAAAGTCCTTCGGAGGATTAAGAATGATTTTTAAAGGTCACTTGAGGAGTTCATTTGGTTATTTGGCAGAAATGTTTCAGAAAAGCAGGTTTCCTCCTGTAGCAATCATCAATAAATCAACCCCAGCACTATTCTGTGTTCTGATGCTAGTTCATGTTATGACAGTAAGCTGGTTAATTAACAGCAATGATGGCACCCGCTAATGAGGAGGCAGGGAGCACAAAGTGATGCCACAGTAACCACCTGGCCTTAAATGCCAGCCAAACAAAAGCGCTCATTACTGACTAGAGCAAGCCCATGGAGACCTGCACTGGGGGTCGAGGCTGTTAGCTGCCTCAAACTGCACATTCTGTATGTGTACAGCACTCAAAGCAGCACAGTCATCCAAAGAAGGGCAAAAAAGCTCTTTAGGCTCCAGTGTGAATAAGGAGGTGATGAGGAGTTTCTAATAGATCAGCATCGCTGCCCTTTTCAGGATTAATCTGTGCTTGTCATTGCTAATTATCAGCAGCTTCCACACATGTCTACAGAGCTCTGGTGTGAAAAGGGAGTTATTATGATGATTCTAAGCGGAGCCATTGCCCTCTGATTCAGTACGCACTCACCTACCCTCCACTCAGCTAGTGATGCCTTAAACACAATGCGCTATAATTGTTCTTTCAAATCCTTCTAATCACACTAGAATTCTGGGTATGGAACAACCAGATCTGGCTTCATTATTACAGACTTCTATACAGTCTAAAGGAAATTGCCTTAATAACACCAATCACTGCACTGGTACACTTTTCCAAACGAATTCTTTAACATTCTCACACGAGAAAGTGTGCTCCTGTGGTGAATATTAGCAATGTGCCAATATTCAGTATAACTATTGCAAGGTTGAAGCTACACCAGAATGGCGTGATCTGATTGGTCGGCTATCTAGAAATTAAAAATCATTATTCCGAGTGAATACTACATGGATCAAAACAACGGACACACACTGCTTGTCCTGGTCAGTTGAGGAAGGCAGTGTCATTATTATTACATTTTAAAATTGAAAAAAATCACAACAATAATAATAATAATATTGATGACAGGGGTCCAGACACTCCTACCAGCAGAACCAACACACTATTACGGTTTAATATATATTATATGACCATTAATCATTGGAGAGGAAACACTGTGACAGACCTCTATATTTATAGTGGCACCAATTAGCATCAAGTCAGCGATTGGGTTGGCACAGAAGGGCAAGTCATGCTCCATGCCTATGGGGCTCCACTCAGGAGCTCTGGTACTATATTAGCAAGTGCACATGAAGACTCCAATGTGTTCTCTAGTCCTATGTTTTGGTTTGCTGGAAGATTAATTGACAGGGTAAAAAGCTCCAGCTAACAATGCTATAACATACAGTGAGCAAATCAACTACTTGCGAGCTAGTAATACTGACTAAAAACATATCAAAATTCCTGGAAAGCATATGGAGCAACAGTGCAGCCAGTCCTCATCCTGTCCTATGTTAACGATGTCTGTTGCTACAATTAAACCTCCAAGGAATCATGTGTACAAAACAAATGAAAAATCAATAAAGAGCTTCTTTCCCCTTCTCTGGTTGTTGTACCTATTTGTCTGAAGGACAACTTATCTATAATAATAAGCTAGACACAATATCTGCTTGGAATACAGAATTGTCCCCAGCCCACACCTCATATCCATCACCGGTTTGTCCTTCATATCGCATCTACACTGCTTTCTTTCCTGATAACCACAATGTGGGGCAGGTGTACTCAACCTCTACTTCTGCATATTGAACTGTACTGAATATTTGATCATAACACTCCACATCACATTCCCTCTGCTTTTTTCTTCGGCTCTTCTACAGATGGGAACATTTAATGAGTCTGAACCTGTCAGAGATAAAGGAAGTTATGCGGGAACGTAAATTTATTACACAGGAGCAGGGAAAAGCAAGGCAACATGGGTCATCAGTTAAAAGATAACACTTTCAGACTTGTAATTAGAATTTGCGCAAGTTTGCGAGTCAATAGCAGGTTTAAACAAACAGCCAAGAACATTCTTATCAGCAGACCCAGACCTTTATCTTACAAACCCATTCCCTGACCTGAGAGCACTGAGAGAGCAGTCATTACACTGTGGCTATGTCTGACAATAAGTCGGCACTCTAAAGACACATTCAGTGACTGAGAGAATGTGTGCGTACCTGAGCACAACACAAACAAGAAAGAGAGAGGGATTAAATACCCACAGGATAGACACAGTAGATTCAGAGGTGGAGACATTACCAACAAGTGGCCCAAAAAAAAAGTGTGTGTGTGTATATATATATATATATATAATCTGCCTACAATTACAATCAAATATACTTACTAGTCATTTAATGACTCACCCACTTCACAATTCACTTCACAATACTGGGTTCATTATTTTTTTCCCCCATGATCATTTCTGATAAAATACCAAAATACACTAATCAATTCATTAATAAAATATGACCAAACAAACAGAACTTGTGTTTGCCTTTTAATTAATTTACATAAACATTACTTTTGTTAAATATAAAACCTTTTATTCATTTTCTTATTAATCAATAATAATTATTTAAAAACTTTTATGAGGGTTGGTGTAGTTATTTATCATTTTCTTAACCATGAATAAACATTTGTGAAGGCTGCAGTCAGGTTTAAATATAAAACAACCAATTACAGTCACTTCTGTTTTCTTCATCGTTCTGCAGAATGTAAATAGACAGCATGGACTTCTTGTTGAATCTGTTGTACAGTCCATCTCACAACAGCTCTTTCCCATTTTAGATCTGTTTTTCACACGCGTGTGTGTGTGTGTGTGTGTGTGTGTGTGTGTTTCCAGGCATTTAAGCTATTTCCCCCAACAGTAATGTGACCCTCATTCTCACTATTGTGCATCATCTGGTGTCCAAAGAACGCAATTACAGGCAGGATAAAGTACCTTATGATCATGTCTTCTTTCCTACAAGATGCCACATTTATACAGAGATTTATCACTGCATGATGACAGATCACAACTGTTATAGCACTGATAAACTTCTGTTTTCTGAAAATCGGTGCTCATTCTTTCATAAAGATATTACCTTTACACATATAATTACAAACATAAAAGAAACAAACAAACAAAAAAACATAAAGGGACACAAAATACTAGTTATCCCTTTTCAGATTCTTTTACTCAGTCAATTTGTCCAGCCAGACTCTGCTGGTAGCACTTAGAATTATGTGAAACAGTGCATAAAAAACATATGTTTATACAGAATGGAAAAGTCACCGAGCAATTTACTTTTATTTAGTTTAGATTTATTTATTTTTTTTTCAGGTGAAGGTTTCTAAGAGTAACCTCATCCCTCTCACATCCAGCAGCCTCCCTCAGTGAAGTGACTATTCTACCAGGGGAATTTTAATTAGCTATGATAGCAGAAAGATCCAATTTTCCCCCAGGTGGCTCCTGCAACGGTGTAGCAAGGGGTCAACAATCATAAATGCTACGCCTGAGCCGCAGATGTAACCACCTTTGATGATTGATAGGAAAAAATGGACAGATGGAGTTAGAGACAGAGAAAAATGCTTAAGAGAGGGCAAGAAGTATGGAGAGGGAGAAAGACTGAATGAGAGCAGGAGAGAGAGAGAGAGTGGGAAATGAAGGGAGAAAAACATGAACGAAAAGTGAAAGCAAGAAAAAAATGGAGGAAGACAGATAGATGGACACTGTGTGAGTAAGAGAGAGAGAGAGAGAGAGAGAGAGAGAAATAGAGGGAAGGATAGAGAGGGTGAGATGGGGAGAAAGAAGGAGAGAGAGTAAGTGCAAGAAAAAGAGATAGAAAAAGAAGGGGAGGGGAAAGAGAGGGAGAAATAGGGATAGATAGAGAGAGGAGAGGGAGAAGGGGGGCAAATCTGTGGGTGCGGAGTGTCTAATTAAGGCGGAAATACTCTGTCCTTGGGAGGTGAAATCACGGCTGAGACGTTGAAAGAGAAAGACACTTCTCCTGACGACCTTTATAACAGCAGAGAATGAGAAGGAATGACTGATGAAGGGGACCGAGAACTTGGAAGAAAAGGTCAAACAGTAGCACAGAGTGAATGACAAAAAATAGCAAAGATGACGTGGAGGGAGCGAACCAGAGACGAACACTAAGAGCGAGCAATCAGGAGAGTGAGAAAAGAGAGAGGTAGAGAGAAAGAGAGAGGGCGAGAAATGGAGGGAGGGCGGTTCTTAATCAGCAATCTGAAGGGACTCAATAACGAGAGCATCTGACAGTAAATGTCAGCGGAAGACAGGATACAGTGACAGAGGGAGGAGGGAAAGGCAGATGGAGAATAAGCCGATACAACCAAGTCAGAGATAGATAGAAGAAATAAAAGAAGAATAATTTCAGTCAATTTTCCAAGATGGGCAAAAACATAGAGCCTATAGACTTCACACTTGACTACACCAATCTGAGGACGCGAGAGTCTTGTACAAGCACGCAGGACACACTAGGCTGTATAGGAGTGTGTTACAGAAACCCAACAGCGTCTTTGTTTCACAATACTGTTTTTAACAGCGATGAAGGAAAAAAAAAAAAAAGGGGGGGGGGGGGGGGGGAAGGAAAAAAAGAAAAAAAACCCCCCCCCAACCAACCGCCTCCCAAAACACCCCTGGG
>JBCNYH010000007.1:21190250-21207310 GCA_039654325.1 Tandanus tandanus | reverse complement strand
CCCCCCCCCCCCCCCCCCCCCCCCCCCCCCCCCCCCCCCCCCCCCCCCCCCAAACAAAAAAAGCAAACAAAATCTGCAGCAGACAGATGGCTGATAAAGACACCAGTGGATTCTAAATGACAGCCACTGCAAACTACAACACACACACATGAAAACTTCAGCTGCAGCCAACACACTCTCAAAGTCATCAAGATCATAATGCTGAATGAGGCTCAAACTGACAGCCACCTACATTTGTCCTTCAACCTCAAACACACACATGCGCGCGCGTGCGCTGCTCAGGTCACACAAAGTCTTCTCTCGCTCACTCTCTCAGCCTGGGGGATGAGTAATAGTTGAAGCAAGGGATGGTGACAGAAGGCTATAAAAGTGTAATTTGCTCGCGTTTCTTTACCACGGGAAAGCAAATTCGCTGCGCCGCTCTTGCACCTATCTGAGGATGCGCGCACTAGAACGTAGCATTAGAGCGAGGGAGAAAGAGCGAGAGAAGGGCAGGATGAACGAGCGCGACAGCCAGGTGGAGAGGGAGCAGAGGTGGAAGAGAGTGGGCGAGCGTGATTAAGGCAGGGAGCCGTCTCCTACTCCCTGCTTCGCACTGCCATTAGTTCACTCCTTTGTTCCTTTGAAGTGCAGGGGAACAATGAGAGACAGAGAGAAAAAGAGAGAGAGAGCTAAGAATAACACTCCGTTGCACATGGCTGTGTGAACAAAGCGCCGCCGGGGCTAGAGTTGTTAGCGGTATAAAGGCATTGAGACCTGTAGCTGATCACTAATTACAGCCTTCTCTCCACACCCTGGTATTACAGACCTGCTCTAAAAAGGCAGGCAGTTGAAAAGAAAAGTAAAGAAAAGGAGAAGAAAAAAGGAGAGGCAGAGTGTGTGAATGCGTGAGGTAGGGCGTGGAGGAAGAGGGAAGAGGGCGGCGTGTTCTGACATTTTTGTTGATAACTGAGTGCTGGAGCGGTGCGCGAGAGAACTGAACTGTTACCGTGTGCCAGTTTAAATCAGAAACGCCTCAGTGCTCCTCACCAGCCTCACACTCCGAGAACAACAGCTCCCACAAACATCACAAGCTCTTCTCCATCCCTTATCTTTCCTTCTCTCATCCCTCTGCCATGATTCATTCTTCTCAAGTGGTCTTTAGGTTCTATTATAAAACCACTCACTGTCTGCAGCCAATCAGTGACATCATCTGACAAGCAGGAACCAATACAAACAGCTAGCTAGTGTTAGATTTACTTTCAGTACAGGATCTACACAACTAAGAACTAATTCCCATCCAGCAAATGAACGAATCCAAATCCTGTACAGCAGTGTTGCTCAGAGGGAATGTAAACTGCAGCATTTTTCACTTTAAAGAGTAGCCTTACAGAATCTCATGTCTAGACCTTGCTCCCTAATCAGCGAACCTTAGGCAAGAGCAGCAAGAATGAAGTCCTTGAGACAACATGAGAATGAAATCTTCAGAGGAACCAGATTCAAAAGAGAACCGATCCTCTTCTGGGAGACACCGGATAGTTATTTGATCATTTCAGTTCTGTAGACTGCCATATAGGAGCAGTGACTGAGGTTCAGTGATTAAGGTTCTGGGTTACTGATCAAAAAGCAGTCAAGCTGCCACTGTTGGGCCTTTGAACAATGCCTTTAATCCTCTCTGATTCAGGGACGTCATATCGTGCCTCACCCTGAGCACTGACCCCAGTCTCCTAACAAGCTGGGACATGTGAAGATCCTTTCACTATACTGTATGTGTATATACTATAATGGTCATCTTTGCAGAAAAGGCAAACAGTAGCACGCAAGCTGATAGGATACAGATCGCTCAAAATACAGCTATAGTAAGAACAGGAATGCTAGGGTGAGCGCGAGACAGTCATTGTGATTACAACAGCAGCTCTTAGTGGATACAATCTACAGTATTCAGGTGAGATTCTTCACTGAGACAGGAATGTGCACCAAAGTTTCGCTCTCGCCGGAATGTCTTCACAGTAGACCACAGCAGACAATTTTTAGCCTTCTGGACACTTTCAATGGAATAGATGAGAGCGGGGAAGCTGCCTTGCTCTCCTGCGGGGCGGGGCTTCCATTCACAGAACGCCTGGTCGGCTCAAGCACCACATCAGTTCTAGAGTGCATCCATGAGGCATTACCAGATGTCACCTTAAATTTCCGTAGAGGTAAAAATGTACAAGGAGCAGCGACTGCCATGTATGCATCGCAGTTACTGCCCGTAGACATGAAGGCTGAGACGTATACATCGCAGACGCTCCATGTTTTTGTGCAGTGCATATTTCCTCCACCTATATGTTTGAGTGAGACCAACTCCAAAATGGTCACGGATTGGCCACCGTCATCCCAGCCACAGTGCTCATGTATCAACAGCTATGGGCAGATTCTACCAAAAATGGGTGGAAATGATCCCATTTAATTTTGTTTTATAAAATCGAAAAGCAATCTAATGCCATTGGTTTACGATGTTATTTACATCATAAAAATCATTCCTACCAAATTTCAGACCTGGCCCAATCATAATATAACCGTTAAGGGGTTTTGAAATTTTGGGTATGTTGCTAATGGTATGTGGACAGAATTCATGGCATGAAACGGACAGAAAACAGTCATAAGGCCACTGCTTGTTTCATAGTTTCAATGTTAAATATTTAATGAATAATCACTTGCCCATTTTAACACTCGGAGCCTGTTTAAAGTGCTTTGTCAAAAGCTGAATTGTGCTTTAAAGAAAAATTGTCATTTTTCATTGTGACGTTTGCAATGTGTATCTCAACCCCAATGCCTAGCAGCGGTTTCCACGGTACATACACACTCAGGTACTGCAACGACATGCAGTATTTCCTCATTTCGTGTGTAATGTGGGCGGGGTTACATTTACAGCATTTGGCAGACACTCTTATCCAGATGTCTTAAATGTCCATGTCATTCAGAGAGAATGAGACACGAGTTTCTCAATAAGGCCGTTGCTAACGTTACATTGATGGACAGACAGATATGTAACGTTTGCAATTCTGATAATGCATTTGTTCTATGAAATGAAGGATATTTTTCTGTCCACTTTTGAGCTGTCTACTGGAGTAAATCAATTCTAGCTAAAACAACAAAAGGTCTAACACTGTGATTGCTCATGCAGATACTTTATTCAATGTTAATCCTATGTGCATCGTTTTTTTCCCTGATAAATCTTACTATCATTTGGGTCATTATATTTTAATAGTACATGTTAAAATAGACACTTTCAGTAGAATCTGCCTATGGCACGTCTATTCTTAACTCTGAGTCATTCACTGTTTGTAGGGATGTAGGGGGACTCCTCACACTCCAAATTAAAAGTGAATCTTAAAAGTCAAGTACCAAGCAGCAAAAGGAAAAAACTATTTCAATTCCTGTCTACATGACTCATGCATCAACACAACAGAATGTCCTTTATTTAGGTATGAGCTAGCATGTATAGCTAACGTCACAACAGTGTAAAAGATGAACCGTAATAAAGAGTCAAAAATTATGTTGTATTATCTAAATATTTGAAGTCGTATTTTTCTTTTTTTTATATTGGACAGAATTGAAATGAAACTCAACCCTAGATAAGGACACACTCATACTTAAATTCTGTTGCAATACACGGCACATCCCTAATGGCAGAAAATATCACATTCACCGAAATACCCAAACCTCATCACACGAGATTGATTACTGACAGCATGAGACATGTTTAGGATACAAATGAAGAGAAAGGATGATTGATGGACAGAAAGCAAGACAGAAAGTGAGGGAGAAGCAGAGAACGAGTAAGACAAAATGAAAGATAAAGTAACGGAGTTGGAGAGTGAAGTCGCAGTCACTCAGCTGTCAGCGCTAAAGCGTTTCTTCATTAGTGCACGGCCAAGAAACATGTGTTTCACTCAGCCACTCGAAAATCTGCCTACATTATTCATACTCATCTACTGCACTCTCTCTTCAACGCAGGTGGAAAATGAGGGGTTTAAATGAAGCATAGATCTTCACCCGTGACAACACGGCTCACTTCAGCACTTACCCAAAGAGCATCTTCGTCCAGCGGTGGAACGGGAATGGAATTCACGATATCACGATAATTAATGGGACGTGATAAATACGGCATGTCAGTAATTGTGTAGAGCATAAAAGACAACACTTAACATTCTACTGGACTGAAAACTGCTTTATGGGATGCTATGGTCATCGTAAAGCAAAATAACACAGAAAAAGTAGAAGTAATTACAAAATACTGGACTGGCAGCATGTTTACCCTCCAACACAAACACTGAGAAATGTACATCGGTCATCCATAACATTAACACCACCTAACTAGACAGTGTACATCGCCCCCATACACAGCAAGCTGCACTGCACTGTGTGTTCTGACTCCTTTCTATCATAACCAGCATTAACAGTTTCAGCAGTTGGTGCTACAGTGACTCTTCTGTAGGATTAGACCAGACGTACTAGCCTTCACTCCCACCACACATTAGTGAGCCTTGGGCACCCATGACACTCTTGTCAGTTCACTGGTTGTTCTTACTTAGACCACCTTTGGGGTAGGTGCTTTCCACTACATACCAGAAACACCCCAAAACCTGCCGTTATGGAGATAAACAGACCCAGTCTAGCCATCACAATGTGGTCTTTGTCAGTCACTCATTTCCTCACACTTGCCCATTTTTCCTGCTTCCAACACATCAACTTCGAGAACTGATTGTTCACTTTCTGCCTAATACAACCCACTCCTTTGTAATTCATTTCACCATCTGTGATCAGAAGGTTTTTCATGTTATGGCTGATCAGTGTAAACCTTCTGCAGTCACATGGTACACACCTCTGTGCTGTCTCTTCTCTGCTAGTTTGCAAAACTGACCAAGTGTACACTCATTTCAGAATTAGCATCAAATAAATGTCAAATAATGCATTTGATGCTCACTGATTAGAACTATATGAGGTATCCAGTAATGGGCAATATGGTAATATCAATAAAAATGTTATTATGTTTGATGTTGGTGCCGATTTTTCAGTTTCCACCTATAGTTGTGCCTACTCCATCGAGCACATTAATGAAACACATGCATCAAACACTCCACCTCAGCCACCAGACACACACACTCTCCCCACTAACGTCAGCACCGGGGTGAGAGAGAAAATGAGCACTGAGAGAACAAAGCCTGTGAGTGGGAGTAAAAGAAACAAAAAAAAAAAAAGGAGAAGATGAAGATGGACTGACAGAGACAGATGCCTGCTGAGGACGCAGAGAGACAGAAAGAGATGAAGCATGAAAAAGTAAAACAGATGAAGAAATAAAAAGAGTAGAAATAAAGATAAAAAGACCAATAAGCAGAGAGTGAAAATGGCAGAGATTAAGTGACGGGAGGGTTAAGATTAAAGAGAGTCATAAAGCAATGAAATGTGAAAGCAGAGGAGGAGGGAGTGAAAGGGTGCGAATGTTTCGGCACCAGCGGGCAGACTAGAGCTACAGGCAAAACAACCGTAGGCAATGAGTGCCCTTGATGCACACAAGCACAAAGAAAAAAAGAAGAAAATAAAACAGCATAAAAAATGACTATGACAGACGGCAGATCAGCGGGTCTGCCTCCGAACCAGTTCAGCACATGAACATGCAACCGAGTCTGGAAGCAGCATTTTCCTATCAGGAATTCTTTTATGTTAAGTGTTAACACCACTGGCCTGCCTGCAGCTCGGAGATGATCTGATAGAGTACTTAATCAGCCAAACATGGTGCTTATGGAGTTATTTTGTTGTCCAAAGTAATCGTAAATAAGATGAGATTGTAATTTTACGCCTCACAAATCCATAATCAAATTCGTAAATCCGCAGCGGGGTTTCACAATCCTCGATCCTACTACGCATCCCACACAACGTTTATGATGCTATTACCAATCACAAATTTGCACATTTACAGCATTCATGTTGTACCAGGGCTGCGTGACTGGTGATGAAAGTAAAGTTATTTAAGGCTTATAAATAAAATGACACTCTGACATATATTTTAGACAGTGGAACCTCCTTTCGACAGTGGAACATCATTTTTAAATGATGTTTTGCTTGCATTTTCAGGAGTTACTATTTGACAAACATCTTTTTGTGTAATAGCTGAAATCATGAGCTAAACTGATATTTCATATATTTTATTTTATACTGTATTAATTCCGCAAGGGAGACTTTGACTCTGCATTTAACCAATCCAAAGTGAGCACACACACACACACACACTTGGAGCAGTGGGCTGCCACACATTGGGGCATCCAGAGAGCAGTTGGGGGTTAGGTGCCTTGCTCAAGGGCACTTCAGCCATGAAGGTGGAGGAAGGGAAGCTCACTCCCCCCACCGCCACCCATTTTTCCTGCTAGTTCAGGAATCGAACCAGCGACCTTTCGGTCCCAAAGCTGCTTCTCTGACCATTAGGCCACGGCTGCCCATATGAAAACTGAATCATATGAGGACACGTGACAACAGCATGTTAATGGGTGGTTAAATCATTTGTTATGGCGATGTTCCTGATCCCCTACCAATTGATTCATAAGACACTTTTGACTTCTTCCTTTTTTTTTTTTTTTTCTCAGTATGTTATTAACTGGAAATGTACTGGAAATGATTACATAATAATAATTTGTTTTGCAGGTGCTTTAAATGTTATTTTTAGATTTCTTATTTTTAAATTCTCGTACATCACTTTCCAACATGGTTTCCCCTTTTCTGTCTTACAGTACATTACCTATGGAGAGTAGCAGCACTTTATTTTATGTAATCACTGCCCAAGTGCAAACGCTGCAGGGAAAGAAGGCTCATCTTGACTAGAACTAAAATGAAAAAAAAAAAATCTATCAACTTCTAAAGTAAAAACTCAGTGTTTTTCTTCTACAAATTACAGATGTACAAATAACTGCTATGGATTTTCTGCAAAAATAATCTTGGTGTTGAAGTCATGATTACTCCTGACAAGGATTTATTTTCAGACAAACCGTGTTCACACCACTCCACCAAGATCAAAAATAAATTCATATTTGAAAGTTTAAAAGTCATCTATGTCTAGAGAAGTGCCGTCCCCCGCCGAATATTATTTAATATAAAACGTATGGCATAGTTCCATTAGCTAACAGATAATTTAGACATTGGTAAAAATATAAAAGCTAAGTATAAAGGGATGTTACATTCATGTAAATAGTGACTAACAGGTGTTGACTGCAGCCCTGCTATACATATGTAATTTTATTTATGAAATATTTCTAATCTGTTGATGCCTGCACCAAATATTTCTTCAATAAGTTGCAATAAAATATTCTGCTTCAAATATAAAAAGCGAGCTATTTCGGAAAAGTACACGATATTCAACATAAAGGATGCTCTCCACCAAGATCGCTCTTGACCACCAACTCCAGTCAACTTATAAACAGCTTCACAATCAGCTAGTGAGAGTGAAGTAAACACCACACACGATTTCCTGCATGCAGTAAAGACGCAGAGTAAACACCAAGAGCACTTGCTCAGTCTCTTTATAAAGGGTTATTAGGCCCTTAATAGAGTTTATAAAGGGTTATTCTATCCTTCTCAGTTTTAATGTTTATCCATTAGTTCACGGGTCACCAACCCTGTTCCTGGATATGTAACCTCCCTGAAGTCTGTCCTGGGTACGACATTAATCAGCATCTGGCAGTCAGGCCAGTTTAGAGGCTCTGAGGAGTGTGGAACCACCTCTTAATCACTGTTGTTCCCAGGGCGCCCTGTGGCAAGGCATAGCACCAGTCGGCCACCCTTGCCCCAGCCTGGGTCACAAATCAACCTGCTGCCTTGCAGACCTGCCTCTTCAGGCCAAGGCTATGGGAGTAACCCCAGAAGAAAAATCCGGAGAGGATTCCCTAAGGCAGTTAGATGGATGACAAGAATCCACTCTACTGGCAGCCCTGCAGCCAACCTGGTGCCAAATGTTTTGCTTTGCACTCCTTTGGATTTCACCAGCAAGGCCGATTGGAAGATCTTGTTGGCTGGGCACTGCAGGATCTCCATACACCCTGCCCAGGTTTGTACCCTGGAGAGGACACTTCAGTGCTCTTCTATATGGCTCAAGGATCAGACTCTACAGCCACAGCAAGCGCTGTGTGCCCTAGCCAGATGCATTTTCCATTGTCTTTCGAGACAGAAGGCGGCCAAAGAAAAGAGAAGACCTCCCTGGAGACTAACAATTCCCACCTGACCTTCTAATCACTGACTTAAGGAGTTGTTGGTCAACTCAAATAAATGTCAGATTTTGGGTGGAGAAGGAAGGTAGATCTCCAGGAACATGGTTGGTGACCCCTGCTTTAGACACACAACCCATCAGTTTTTAGAGACTTTCACAGATGGCACATCCAGCCAACAGAATTCTGGGATGAAAAGATGAAATTCTTTGAAGTCTGTCTAAAAGACGGCTGCAAGTCTTGTGTTTCTAGTGTGAGACTGAAATCCTTCAGAACAAATAATAGGAATTCAAGTAACAAAAGCACTAAGTATGTGAGCGAGGATAAAAGACCTATGTTTTGCTGGCTGCCTTCTCAATACAACTGATTTTTTTTCTCAGTGTGTGATGATGTGTACATGGTTAGAATAACTCCTGACCGTGCGCATACAGACAGCCTGAGTGGTAGAAATGTGCAATCATGGCTAAACTGATTATCTAGAGCTCCGATCCCATTTCATGTCAACATGGTGACCAACATTAATTGATGCTTTCGGTGCTTAACAAAGTAAAGAAAGGTGACTCGGGTGAAATGAGAAGTAAAATCATATATGCGGCACCTGAAGGCATTTAGGGATTGATCGGGATGATGCGTTAAGGATTAAAGATTGAACAGATGCAGCCTTGCACAGGGAACATGTTCTTTTAAGGACAGCAGGAAACTCATTTAAGAGTGGCTCATCAGTCACTTTCATTTGCAGTTTATATTGATCCATCAGCCAGTCATTTCACTTTTAGTGATGCCAACAAAATCCTTCCATCCCTACACGCTCACTGAGCAATTAGAAATGTGCAGGATTTATCACTGCCCACTGTGGAGCCGAGCTTATATCCACAGGGGAAATATTTTCTAGAGTGTACTGAAGGTTCTTATATACACATTTACGACACATACAGATGTGAGTGGACAGATGTGTTCGACAATGCTCTCCACCACGGTCATCATTTTAACCCAAACAGGGAATATATTTTCAAAGAGCCATGTTCATTCGGACAGTTCCAAAGAGGTGTGTAATCCATATCAAGGAGCTGTTCTGGTGGTCAAACACCTTAAAAGTCAATTAATGTTGTTTTGCTTTTTAACACGTAATGTGTGGGTGTCTGTATACATCATGGTTCCACATACGTAAAGGCCCTATGGCCAAGGCAAGTTTTAAAAAATCTAACATGAGCAAGTTGATTAATCGAATGCTGGCCATTCTGTTCCAGTGACAGCATTTCCACCAATCACAGTCAGGAGTCACTTCATGTATGATTCGAAAGTTAAACCTTGATTCCTTGACCAGTTTTTGATTTCAGTCAATCAAGCCACTTAATGAATGAAAAAATAGCTCGTGTTTGCTAAGTGTAGGGCGGTGGTGTAGTGGTTAGAATGCTGGGTTCATGATCGAGAGGTTCTGGGTTCAATTCCCCGTTAGACTCCCATCATGCTAACACCCTGGGCAAGGTCTTAACCACAAGTTTGCCTCTGTCCACCCAGCAGTATATATGGGCACCAGTAAAAACACCTGGAAGGTGACCTGTGATGGTCTTAACCAGGAGGAGTTGAACTTCTAGACACTTCACCCTTCAGAAAGCGGGATAAGCGCCGACCTGATAAGCCAGTAGGCTCAGGTATAAAAGCCCAACAGACTTACTTATTTTGCTAAGTGGTGTAAATGTAATAAATTACTGGAAGAAAAAATATGCTATCCGGAGAACAAGCAAACTGGTGAGTGTAAGATCACAAAGATAATGAAAACACACAAGACAAATGAGAGTAACACTACAAATTAATCAGGTTGACTTCTTTTCACACTGAACCAAGTATTTTCTTTGTGGGTTATTCATTCATTCATTCTCTGAGCCACTTAATCCTAATTAGGGTCGCAGGGAGGCTGGCGCCCAGCTCATCTCAGCCGACTCTGGGTGAGGGCGGGGTACACCCTGGACAGCTCGCCAGACCATCGCAGGGCAGAAACACGCTGATGGCAACCCAATGGCCTACTCTTTACGAATGACAGCAATGGTTCTTTTACATGCCTCTCACCACAGACAGTGAGAAACATGGCTGGCCTTTGATAACCCAGTTAGCTACACTGGGGGAGACAACAGTGACAACTCGGTGACAGTGGGGCCTGAACCCCCAATCGGTAATCCAGCACCCTTACACCATGCCACCACCATGCATGCATTCATACATATCCCTATATCCACTGATGCTGTTTGGTCCATAATGGTGCATGTTCCAGGACATGACGTGGCTTGCACAGTTGGTAACAGTGTTAACGCACACGTGCGCGCAAACACAAACACAATTACACAAGTAAACATCACTTGAAAGAGCCAAAGCTGATTTGGAGTAAATTTCTACCATTGCCAGAATAATGCAATACACGGAATCCCTGCTGAGTACCAAGCACGCCAAAGATCTCACTGAATGTATTAATGAAATAAATGTAATCAAAATCAATATAAAATTATTTAAGATGTTCCAAAAAGAATACAAAATAACTAGTTCTGTGTTGTTTGGACAGATTATTACACTGTGTGAACAATTAATAAATTACCAGCTTTACAGAACAGTGTTTATCAGTAAAACTCTGATCTACTGAGGAAGGTAAAATATTATGTCTGACACGGAATACTGGCTTTTATTCCAAAGTCAGTCTTGCAAAAATAAAGTCTTACAAGTAGGTAAAGTTTCCAGCAAAGTAGTAAAGTGTGATCGAGCCTGCCGAGAGAGAGAACGCTTAGGATTCATGGTGTGAAAGAAGGGGAGGAGGGTGGCAGGGCCTGCAAGCCGAGGATAAATGTTTAATTACACATTAATAAAAACCGTATCATTAGAGGCAGGTCCTGTCTGCTTGTCTGAAACCTAGAGACACACACATAGACACAGTTGTGTAAAGATACCCACACACACACACACACACACACACAAACAGACACAAAGGCACATGGCACGCTGCACTAATTCAAAAAGACAAATCCATTAACGTGCACCACCAAAAATAAAGCCATCACAAAGGCATCCGGCGCAGCGGCTGTGTGCCCGTGACCGGCAGCTGCAGCGAGCAGGAGAATGATGGACATAAACAGAGAGACAGCAAGAGAGAGAGATAATGAAATAGAGAGAGAGAGAGACATACCAATTGTGGATGGGGGTGGGTGGGGGGGGGGGAGCGAGGAGAGAACGTGAAAGTTGCACAGTGGCGCAAGAGAGATAGCTGAGTAGATCTAATTCGGTGTGTATGTGAAAGGTTTGGAGCCTGAGGGCTGGATATAATGAGACTCACTGAGCGAGTGTACTATATCTCACACATGGCCTTTACCACACTGGTAAATTCTATCCTCCACACACACTCACGAAATTAAACATCCATCACTGGCAGCTGACTATCACTGTATGCCAGGCTCACACCTTACCTGAAGCGTAAATACCCACCTTACACAATAAACCTAACCACACACACACACACACACACACACACAGTCAGCTCTATTCAATCAGCAAGCTGCCAGTGGTGTTTAGGGAACCGGTAACCCTTTTTAACAAATGTTTCATGTTTAAAGTCCAAACCCTGTGATATTCATACGTGGAAGTGCAGAGGGCATTAAAATAATAACCATGGAGAGTTTTACTAGTCTCACCTGTGGCTTTGAAAATACATTGATACCAAATCCAGGTACAAATCCATTAAGCTTCTGTATACATCACTGAGACAATATCATGGATGACGATTATGCACAAGATGAGAGAGTGTTTAAGCGGCTTATTCTCAGCGTGTCCTTGCACAAAGCAGGTTTCCATCAGAAATAGAATAAGAAATACAGCTGTTCACTTTCTAGCAAGTAGTAATAAAAAACTCGTAACACTAATTCATTGTTTTTATAGCCGCCGTCCTTCTGATAAATTATAACCCTCTGAACTCTTCATGTCAATTGTATTATGGAGCTGGAAACAAGAAAAGGTCTTGTGGAGAAATATGTGGAAACTGTAGAAGAAAAAAGGTGGAATGGTTTAAAGTGCTAATACTAAAAATCAACTTTATTAAAACTGAGAAATCTGTATGCATGATCAAAACAAAACAAAACAAAAAAGAGAGATGGCTGCTAAAAGGATTAGTCCAATCAGATTACAGAATCAAATCCTAATTAACAAAGATTAGATGGATTATGAGCACAAAGTGAAGACACTGAGGGGTGTTATCTTTGTATCCCATGTGCACTAACAGTTATGGTTATATGAGCTGGATAATGATTCAGGGTTAAACGTGCACAGTGAGGTCTTCAGAGTGGCACTGAAGTGCATCACACCAAGTACCATGGGTCAGAACATCTTATCCTGTTTCAGTGATGCTGAGACTAGACAGCTGGAGTGATGATACACACACTGAGCTCTCCGCTGACCAGAGCTCAACCTGTCTGTATGAGATATATAACAAAATGTGAGTGTATGAGTGTGAGAGCATGAAAGTATGAGGGGGTGAGAGAGTGAGTGAGAAAGAGGGAGTGTGAGCGAGAAAGAGAAAGAGAGTGAGTGAGAGAGATAGAGAAAGAGACTGGGTGAAAGAGAGAGTGAGTGAGAGAATGAGAGAGACTGAGATATTGAGAGAAACAGAGAGAGAGAGAGAGAGAGAGAGAGAGAGAGAGAGAATGAGAGAGAGAGTGTGTGTGTGAGAGATAGAAATAGAGAGAGATCCATGATCCTGGACATTAAATCTAATCTCAAGCTTATTGACAGACTCTAAGATCTGCGGTCCATATGGAGTGTTTAGTCGAAGGATTTGAAAACTAAAATGAAGCTGCTCTAAATCAGAAACCCACACACATTAGGAGTTTCATTCCCCCACTGAAAAATTTGTTCAAGTTCGCTGAAAATTGAAATGTGATATCTCAGGTGACTGATTACACCTGGGGGTAAAAGGTAGAGAGTTCATCATTTAAAAATCTTAAAAAACAAAATACCCAAACTTCACAAAATGTCAAACCATCTTTCACCATCAGCCGACACACTGATCAGACAAAGCTGCCTTTCTATCTACAAAACCTTTCTTTTGCTTCATTTCTCTTTTTACTGTCTCTTCCCTACAGCCTGAAACCGAGGGATGTCCGACTGAGGACAGATGCTTTAACATGCTTTATTCACTACCAATCTCTCTCTCTCTCTATTCATATTACTGAAGACATACAGTATTCAACATTACTCTGGGTCCCTGTGTGTGTGTGTGTGTGTGTGCACACTGTGTACTAGCTGCCTGAATTATGACCAAAAAATAAAATTAAAAAAGATGGCACAAAAATCTTTGGATTTGCCATTTCCCACTGACAAGCCAACTCCTGCTTCTCACACAAGAGTAGCCAGAGGGAACATGGAGAGGGTAAAGCCAAAACATGGTTTTCTTGGAGAAACGTGACGCCAACCTCTGCAACTTTTCAAACAGCTGCTCACTCTATTGCAGGGCCGTGTAACTCTGAGGAAAGCAGATCTACCTTCTTCTGCACACATGAGCTCTCAGACGCCCGTGATTGGTTAGTGTCACTGTGATTGACAGTACACCATCCCTCCCCCAACAAAGCATAGCTAATTCTCTCAAATCCAGGCTGTAACTAGCGGTCACTTTAAAACTTGTAGTTGCAATAGGGCAAAAGATTTTTTTGTGCATGCAGGTCTGCAAAATCATAAGCACAAGGTTCATCTGTTTTCATTTGTATTTGAATGCCTTTGGCTCGATATAATCAATGAGGTGCTCCGTGTCCATAACAACCCTTTCCCCGCTATCATGAAACGAAAAACAGGAACTAATGCGACAAGCTGACACAATCATGGTACTCCACATGCATCTTATACCATGTGCCAGAGTGCGTTTAAAGCAAGCCCCACACCACTGTTTTCGGTTAAAGACAGACTTATAAACAAACTTACTTGTAATAAAAAAGGAACTTCTGTAAACCCTAACGGACTACAGATGTTCCCTTGGGGAGCATAAAGTTTTGCACTTTATCTTCAGGTGCAGCCTGATTAATGCCAATCCAAATGAAATTCATAACACGGTGAAAAATTTGCTTAATTATCTTTCAAACGGAAGAATAATCATCATGTAACCTTTTGAATTCAATGTGCGCGTGGGTGTGTTACTGTCACCGCAAGAAAAGGGTTCATATTAACCATTTTAAAACATTCATGCGATGAAAGGAGACCGATGAGAGCAGAATGATGAAAGCCATCAGTTAAACTGCCAGCATATGTGTGAGAAACTCATATCCACTGCTCTCTCTTCTCTACCCTGAACGTAGCCATGGTGTTGAAACTCTCTCTGCTGACTATGTGGGATGAGAAATATGACTGAGAAGAGATAAAGGAATAAACTGTCTGCTGCTTTTTCTATTGCCTTCACTCTTTATTTCACTCAGAGTCCATGCGCAGGTGGAAGTCAAGCCCCAAAAGCACAGGAACAATCGCAATCAGGCTGCTGCCACGGCAACTAACGTCTCACACACACACGCCAATGAGCAGTGAGCCATGCTCTCACATCCACCGGCAGGCTCTCGCTTGTGCTCAATCTCTCCATCACTCCATCACCACCTCCGACCTCTGATCTCTCAAACTCCGTCAGTGCCGTACTCATCTGTCACTTTAATTCCATTGATGCACTAGATGACACTTTTCTCCATTTTATAATCACTAAAGTTGTTTACAGGGTGATGATGTGATGAAGACCAAGTGGGGTCAACATTATTATTAATTTCGCCGGAGTGTCATTAAGAAAAAAAGCCAAAAAGAATATAAGGCTGGTAATAATCAGGCTCCAACTCATGTTAGTCAGATAGAGCCCAAACCTCAACATCACCTCGGCTGGAAAAGAGAAGATAAACTGCTCTCATGCCCTTTCGGTGTGAAATAGGGGGAAAAATGCATCGTTATTTACAGTCTTTTTGATAGAATCCAATAATTCTACTTCTCCCAGGACTTGTCTGCAGTTCTCCGGCTGCACGGGTGTAAATACACATCAGATTTTCTTCTCCTGTGTCCGGTAACAACTCCTTTGGCGTCCACTCCCACACTAACTCAATGGTGTGAAATATCTTATATAAAATAAATATATAAATATGGATGATGTGTTTGATTTATTCTAATGGTGTAAATGGTACAGGACTGTGCACTTGAAGAATTTTCATGATGCTACAGAGTATATGAATAATGTATGGTGAGAACTGACTTGAAGAACAAGATATTGTTGCAAAAAAATATTTCCGAAAAAACAGAATGCTTCAGAATAAACTATCAAAGACGAGTTTTATAGATTGAAAAATGGGAATTAATTATTTGTTTTGTGATACTTTTATTGTTTATGGCAATGGATTGGAAAACGTCAGCCTTAATTAGAGATGCACCAATCACAATTTTCCTGGTCGATTTTAAATTCCAATTTTTCCCAGAAGTGTGACCCGCCGATACCGATTTTCTTTTGAAGAATTATAATCGACAATATATACTAACAAAAACATTTCATAAATGCAAAGATGGAGAGATTCTTTTACAATAAACGAAATGAATGCACTTCATCAGTAATATTAATATTTATTATTATTATCATTGTAATTATTATAGTAGGAGTAGAAACATTGCCAGTATTATTATCATCAATACGATTACAACTACTAACATTGTTATTATAATATAGTAACAGCAGATTATGTAACTCTCCTGGGATCTGAACCTTTTCTGAACTAACTCCAAGAAGCATCGATTCCCGGCCTTGTACGAGCATTTTTCCGGCAATACCAAATAATGTCCAGAGCAGGATTTTGTACGGGAAATCTGGGAAATAGGGGTACGCGAAATCAAGGGTGAAGTGTATTAAATATCGAGTGTGTTATGTCTTTACTTACGGAGTAAAACCACCACACTATTGATATGAGGCTTTAACCATGTGCGCCACTGTTCTGACTTAAGCATGCATGTGACTGGTCAGTTACGCGTGTGTTTGTGTGTGACTGTGATGTCATATATATATATGATATGATAGGAACCGGCTCAGAATTGAAAATATGTGATAATGATGGTAACAGTGAAAAGCGTCAAATTCCGCTTTCGGTCCAGTTTCTCGGTGTATCTCTATCCCTAAAATAATACAGGTCCTGCAATTTAAATATAAGTATGATGCACTAAGAAAACTGGTTTCAGGTTATGCAGCTAGTTAATGAGTTCCAATACTGCTTGGACCCCAATCTCACTTATCATCCTGGAAGAAAGTCAGAGCGAGAATATTCTGGGCTGTGCTCTGGAGAGCAGTAACAGAACAGCCGGTAATAAACTTTCTCCAGCAGGCAAACAAAAACACCAGAGAGACGACTGAGTCAGGGGAGAGTGTGGGGAAGAGTGCGCTAGAGAAAAGAGGCATGCAGCATCTATAATTGAGGAGATATGGAGTTAGGGTTTAAGAAATAAATGCGAGACTGTGGTAAGAAATACCATGAAGGCGGGGGATATATCCCTCCTTCATCTCTTTTTCCCTCTCAGATGAACTGCTCTTGTATTTTTAATTCAACTTCAGTTTAAAAATTCAGAGCTTGTGGAAGAGGAAAGGAGAGCGCCGCATACAAGCACCTGAAAATGGACAAAACGAATGCATGTTTCCTGGTGATTTAGTGAGTACAAGACTAAATGGAATACCTGGCTTTGATTAGAGAGTGTGTGCGAGAGAGAGAGAGAGAGAGAGAGAGAGAGAGAGAGAGAGAGAGAGAGAGAGATATACCCCCTCTATACCCCAAAAAAAACACAACGAGAAAACCCTCTCTACAAAAATCTCAGATCGGAAAAGCG
>JBCNYH010000007.1:21174037-21190150 GCA_039654325.1 Tandanus tandanus | reverse complement strand
AAGCGAAAGCATGCCTCCGGGTGATTTGGTGATTGTGAGAGGAAAGGGAAAATCTGGCGGTGGGTAGAGAGTGTGGGGGGGAGAGAGGGCGAGAGAGAGAGAGAGAGAGAGAGAGAGAGAGAGAGAGAGAGATGTACTGAATTTATAATCAGAAAAAAGTAAAATGAGAAAATTCTGGCTAAAAAAATTTCCATTCATAAGCACATCCCCATGGAGCCTTCCCAGCAGCTTCAGCAGAATAACTCACTGATGTTTTTAAGAGTTGCACAGTTTCTCAATGCTTTGAGCAAGAAAAATGAAGACTGAGAGACATCCAGCTAACCAGCGAGCTCTAATTTCTTCACAAAAACTGTCACATGATATCGTAGACACTCCGTCCTGCTGCGTGATACACTGCCTGATCTATTGTTTTGCACGTGGCTCGGGTTTCATCCATCCTCCACTATGCATCCAAAATCTGTAGACCGACTATTTTTACTGATGATCTTCAAGCTTCTAATTCTGCTACAATTCACCACAGCCGATCTGGATGACGTTTCACAGGGAACAAATCGTGACAGGACAAACAGAAACCGAGTGCACAGCAATTGAGGGCTTTGTGTAGGGGCAAAAAAGCTATGATTAAAAACAGTTAACATCGTATCAGACAGCTGAAACTCTAGGTGGGGAAAAATAACCATCAGCAGCCTGCATTCATTTCTATAAAGTCAGATATCTTTAGTTAATAACTGTTAATAGCTGTCAGCAAATCAGATTTGGTTATAGATGGAATTAGTAAGAGCTCCATTATTCAGGGACTTGGAGAACACCTAAGCCTCAAGCCTCATTGTTTCATGCAAAAGTACTGATTAGCCATAGTATGGGATTTAAATTTCTTACTTCATTTCATATTTTCCATTCCTATAAAACCAAGATGTTTATTAATAGAAGTTTATTATAGAAGTTATTAATAATGATGCCATGGGTAATCTGTTGCTGCTATTCAGTAGACAAAGAACTGAGCTACAGTCGTTCCTATAAGTTGTTTTGTTTTTTAAATAAATAAATTAACGAAATGGGCTCATACAGTGGCATAGTGGTTAGCATGTCCACCTCACAGCAAGAAGGTCCTGGGTTAGATTCCCAGGCTGGGGAGTTTCTGTGTGGCGTTTACATGCTCTCTCCGGTCTGCATGGGTTTCATCCGGGTACTCTGGTTTCCTCCCAGAATCCAAAAACATGCAGATTAGGCTAATTGGCTGTTCCAAATTGACCCTAGCTGTGAGTGTGAATAGTTGTGTGTTGCCCTGCGATGGTCAGGCAAGCTGTTCAGGGTGTACCCTGCGTTTACCCAATGTTGACTGAGAGCATCAGCGTCCCTGCGACCCTTGTAGAATTAAGCGGTTCAGCGAATGAGTGAGTGAGGAAATAAATAAAATGGCTTGATTCTGGGCTCAGCAAGATTCGTTTCCAAACATAATCAAAAGTCTAGTCCTTCTTCTTACAAATCTGCATGCCTCCATTACCCTTAAAATGCACTTCAAACAAAAAGGAAGCAACAGAAGAAAAAATATATACCATATACCCATACCAATCTGACTTTAACACTGTTGTGGTTAGAAAGAGAAATCTATATCAATCTAACAGACATTCAACCACTCGTTTATGAGATACTGTGTTAACGGGAATCTTGGAAAAATTCCAGACAAGCTGCAAGCCTAACACCGGGGACATAAAAACAGGACTAGAGTGCAAAATACACAAAGCCAGACAGCCAGACAATAGGGGAAAACAGTGGAGAGGGGGAAATGTGGGGAGGGGGGTGTATAATTTCATGCAACAGAAGGAAAACAGTGAACAACAAAATGTGCCTGCAGGGAAACAAGAGGCTGGAAACTAATGCTAAATCTCCCAATCCCACACACAAACAGAGGATTTTTTCCCCTCATTCAACACACAAATGTGCGCACACCCATGCGCATGTATGCACGAAAGCCCGTGCGTGTAAAGAGCAAAAACTACAGAAAGAAGCAAATGGAAATCACTTGAAATACCACGTGTTTAATGTGTTTCACAGGGCACCCAGACTGAGTTTCTGGGTGTAGAGTTCAGCTCTGAGGACAGATCTGCTCCACTTACCTTCCTTACCAACACCCTCCAGCTCCACAGAATGCATTTACCTTAATCACTCTCCTACAGCCCAAACGCTGCTCTTTATTCTGACCCGTCCATTAAAGAGTGTGGTGTGAACGGGGATGATGGGGGTTTTTCTGTATTAGAAAATCAACCGTCAAAGTGAAATGTGTGTGTGTGTTTTTTTTTTTTTAACAGCACTCCCTTGATCTTTGAAAGTTTGGTTTTTTTTCTGACTGGAGACAAGCTACAAGAGAGGAAAAGTTGTTGGGGTTAACTTCAAATGTGTCTTTAAGAAATCATCGTTTTTGCAATACCCTGTCTCGTTACATTTGGGAAAGGGTTAGCTGTACCGTTATGAGCTTATAATTGCATTTTGTCTGTTTTGCCCTAAAGAGGCGTTTTCACACTACAATTACAGATGAAAAAGAGAAAAAGTAATAAAATAATACAAATACATCTGGGAATGAAGAAAAATAAGTCTGCACTCAGCTTTAGGCAACACAGGCTCTAATTTCTCTGAAAATGTAAATTGGCTTAACTGTGTTTGTGAGGGTGGGTGTGAGAGAGAGAGAGAGAGAGAGAGGGACAGAGAGAGAGAACCAAGCATAAAGTGACTAAACCATATCTGCTTATATCAAATAGAAAACCATCCCATAATAGTAAATCCACATCCTTTACTTATATTCCTCTAATCGTTCCTCTGTTCACTCTCTCGCTGCTTTAATTGCAGAAGTATCAGCACTGCCGAGAAGCTGTGAATCCCTCTCTTTTCCTGCGATAAGAAAGCGCAGAGCGAGCGATGCGAAGCAAAGGGCCGTTAATGCTGCTATCTTGTCATCTGTTTCTTTGAAGAAGTCTCTCTCTCTCTCTCTCTCTCTCTCTGCTGTTATCGGTGGCATCAAAGCGCAGACCATGAGAGGAGCCACGGTGAGCTTAAAGCCCACAGGAGAAGCGTGGTGCGGCTAATGCTGTTAAAAAAAATTATTTAAAACAACCTCATCATCAAAGAGAGCCGAAGCGAGGCCTAATCAGCTCCACATTTCAAGTTCCCTTCCCTGCTTTTCTACATGACACATGCACACACACATGCTCGTCTTCACTCGCTCTCTCTCTCTCTGCCCTGCTTGGCCAATTCTTCTGTTCTTTCTCTCTGCATGGCCTTCTGAAACATACTCCACAGACGTAACACATATGTCTTATAATTATTCCAATGCCCAAAAGCCTTACATATGGTAACTTGAACACACACCCACAACAGTGAACAGTATACATGCCAAGGCTGATCTGTAGGAAGGTCACATCCACACACACTCATTTTTATGGCCTCATCACTCTCCCTTTCTCTCTCTCCTTGTGGTGGCAGCTATAATGGAGCGGTAATGTAAACCACAGTGCCGCTCTGTGATTAGAAGCTCGGCTTTGCTCGGCGCCCTTAACGCCATTTCACTAAATCCCTATTAAATATCTCCCCCTGCTTTTCTCTTCCCCTCCTCCACCTCTTTAATGGTAATGAGCATTTAAATGGTAATGGACCCTTTCTCTCTCTCTCTCTCTATCTCTCTCTCGCTCTATGTCTGTGTGTGTGTGTGTGTGTGGAACTTGTTTAAAAACACGACTAGTTCGACAGATAAAGCTCAGATTAAAATGGCTGAGCTGCTGTAATGCATGGAAGACTCTAGCGTTCCTTCTGAATTTGCATGTAAACGAGAGCTCGAATAGGAGCGCGGCAGTGGTACAAAAGCTCAGCCTGTTTGGGTAAATAATCTGTTGCATTTGGCAGCGGCGCCGAGGCAAGCCAACAGATGTGTTTGAGTGTGATAAAGAGGATATGAATGCAAAGAGACATGCTCCAACCAATGTGTTCCACAACGCTGAGAGAGAGAGAGAGAGAGAGAGAGAGAGAGAGAGAGAGAGAGAATAACAGCCTTAAAATTACTGTCAGAGCAAACTTCACCTCTTAGAGAGATGTGAATATATAAACATTCCCTCCTTATTATACTGAAATGAGCAGCTAGTCTCATTTATACTTGGTCTGTACTTCTCTATGCAAACACATCAACATTTACAAGTTTAAACAAGACTTTATAATCAAGTCAGGCTTAGATCTCAAAATCCTACCAGACAGGAACATTACATCAAGAGAGAAAGAAAGATAGAAAAAAGATCTCTCACCAGTACAAAGGGAAAGAGGTATGTAATGAAAGTGGAATTCAAAGCCGAGGGGAAAAAAAGAACACTGTTGACTACGGAGAGCACAAAAGGAAGAAAAGCAGAGATGATGAGGTAGATGGATAACTGAGTGGCATTAGTGACCTGTGCATTAACCTCACCAAAAATACTAATAAACAAAGTGATGATAAAGTTGAAGGAAAACAGAGGTTTCTGTCCAAATGTGATATAATTTATTCACTAGCAGGACTGTGTATGATTAAAGCATTACCCCTTTATCTCTGTGCTTCTGTCACACAACAAACAGCAAAAACACACAACACTAGCTCTCTAAGCTGGAGATTCTTCCCACATACACCTAACTGCTTCAAGAAAACCAAATTCCCAAAGAGCTTAGAGACAGCGCATGCATGGAATGAGAATAGCTCCGCCCTCTCTTGCACATTTGCTTATGTTGAACTATTCCAAATATAATCGAGGAAAAACACAAATACCCAACAAAAGGAACACGCCTCAGTGCCCACACTGCATGAAGCTAGTGTTGAGTCGGAACTCATTTCCTCCTCCCAGAGCAAACATAGCGGATCACACTCCAAAACCAATGGCTGCGATTTATTACCCCATAAGCTGTTTACACATAGATTTTATAACCCGTCTCTGGAGAAGAAAATAATACACAAACCAACATGAGGCGAAATGAATCGAAACACAGAGCATAACACTCATCGCCCTGTGTTCCTCCCTTTTCCCTTCCATCAGCAAGCAAATGTTCTGCAATGAACCTCAATCGTTTCCATCATGTTCAGATGGGAATAGCGAAGACGTGCATACGCACAGACAGCTGGCAGAGCAGAGTGAGAATAAATTACAAAAAGTGCAAGAAAGGATGAGAACAGAAATCTCCTAACACATGGGAAATCATTAAATGCGTGAGATTCACTTCACAGCTCCTCCCGAAGCCTGGCGTTTGAAACTAAAAAGCGTTCTGTATGTCCCATTTGGTAAAATAATACGAGCCATTAAAGTGGTGCCCCGTGTGAGGAATAGCAACATCTAGAGAAAGAAAATCAGGGTGGAAAAAAAAAACCTTCAGAGTGTGGGGAGAACAGATAGATACCTGTAGATGAACAAAGTCTTAAGGAGTCATTTGAAAAAAGTTTTAGCAGAAAGTAAATGATCTTAAACGCCTGCAGTAGAAGGGACTTGAGTATTGACTGGTCACACAGCTGGGTATGTGTAGCTCAGACTCACTATTGATCTTTAAAAGGACAGTCAGTGTTTAATTCCTGATTCTTCTGTTCCACATCATAGGACCTAATTTTAAAAAAAGTACACTAGTCAATCATCTTTGAGATTGGAAAACATTGTGTGCGTAATTCATGGTGCAATTTAAACAGGATCAAAAGATTATCTGTCTCTTACAATCATTGACTGAACACACCATGGACAGAAGGCCTTAATTGGGTCCCATTAAATAAAAAAAGAAGCATTTGGTTCCAATATTTTGACAAATTTGCAATCAGCATCTGCACACTAGGGAATTTCCCCAGCCTGAGCATGTGCAGTATATGAAAGACATGCCCTCGTCTCCAAGATGGTGATAATCAAGATTCTCAAATACTGGATTACAGTACAAAATTCGAAACCCGGTTATGGTTAATACTGAAAAAAGGTTGCTAGCTTATGAGGTGAACAACGAGCCAACTGGCCCCCAATATTACCAGCTCATGGTATAACCATGGCAGTCGGGTGAGAGTGCTTCACACCCGGAGAAGCATCGCTGCTGACCCCACTGACGTCCAGTTCCTCTGGTTCAAGGCATAGCAAAAACAAACTCATTAAATCAGAAACAGTAGATGAAAAACAGGGACATGGATATACACTGCTTTCCATTTGAATACATTAGAAAGGGCAGAGCTAAAAATTGTACTGCCACCAGGATCACCAGACTTCCACTGGCTTTACTTTTGATACCAGGAATCCTGTCTACGTATATTAATGGTCTCTACTCACAACTGACTACCACACATTTTTTCTTAAATAAGGCCCCATGACGTGGATAAGGAGAGGCCGAACTTAAGCTCTCTATGCCAACTGATGGTATAAGACTTTGAGTGAATGTACTATTCGTGATAACCACAGAAAACACAGACACATGCAAACCACATGCAAAGATTCAAAACAAGTCCCTGAAAACACAAAACTTCATTACAACACTGTGTCTTCGAGCGTACATGCATATCTTGGTGAAAAGCTATCAAAATGTTACCCATTTGTGCCTCAAGCCACTGAGGGCTGAATTGAATGCCATCATTATCTCCATTCCCACATTGCTAAGGTGTCCTTGTTGACTCGTATAGGGAAAAAAACACATGTAATTAACAAAACAACAGAGGCAGAAAATAAGGAATGCAGAGGAGACAATATGGGTGTCAATAAACTGCAAGACCTCTTACACAGATCTATATGATTGATCTGCATACAGAACATGACGGACACTTGCAGATAGACAGAACCATTGATGGACTGTTGATGGAATTACATATCTGACTGCACAAGATAAAATACTGTGTTTCTTCACTGCAGCACAAAGTGCCCAATTCCTACCGTGTCGGCGTGTCACGCCTTATTGAGCACACAGGTCTCACAAATTGTTCCAGCTTGGCATGCTGAGAACAAAAGCACTGCTATTATAAACTACTATTTTGCATTCTAATAATAAATGCAGCTTATTGTTAAGTAATTATTACTAGTGAAGTCTGTACTCAGAGCTTTCGGTAAAAAAAAAAAAAATCTAGATATCATTTTCATCGTAAAAAAAAGGTCCCAAAGGGCACGTCCAGGAATGGTGGAGGCTAAGCCATGCTAACTTCACAATACATGAAGCCAGACATCAGTTTTTTCCCCGACCTATCTGTTGCATCACTTTGCAGTTGAACACACCTGGAAGAAAAGTGCCAGCACTTATGATTAGCCAACGTCGCTCTGATTAACCCAGGACAGAATAAGGCAATCACTTCCACCCAGTGACCAGAGCTGGCGTTGTTCTTCTGGACTGCCTAGCTAAAGCATTGTTAAGATACAATCTTTTGACAGAAGCATCTATACGCCTTTAACATTCAGAGCTACGCAGTAATGGGAAAAGGGCAAAATTGAGAGTAGCCATGTAGAAAATCTGACTTCATTGACAGTCAGATCACTCTACACTCATATTTTAAGCTTTATTGTCATATACAGGTAACAGTGGAATATCGCTACCAGCAATGAAATTTTTGAACTCAGAGCCCCCTCAATATTGCACATAAAGAAACACTTAGATAAAATATAATAAAAAAAAAAACCAAATATAAATAAAAGAAATAAAACAAAGAAAATATATACAAAGTAGGATAATCACTTTGTAACCATGTCCTCTAGTCCAGTTATCTCACCTGTGTCCAGCTTTTATCCAGCACCACTTACAATAAAGACAAGATACAACTGAGCAGTTGATGGCTAAGGGGCTTGCTCAAGGTCCAACAGAGGTATGGTAGTGGGATTTAAGCTCCAAAGCTAATCAGTAGCCTAGTAATCTGATTCTTTAAACAGTGAGCAACAATTACGACTATGTAGTGTACAGCAGTAATGCACAGTAGGTGCGCAAATAACAAAGGCACCATTATAAAAACTACGGTTAAACTTGCACACAACCAGTGTACCGTATCTCACACGAAAGCCCCAGACACATGTCCCAGAACAGGTATACAACAACCCATGACAGGGACCACGACCATTTGTGGCGGTGTCATACAAAGGAAAATACTGTCTTAGACCCTTGTCGTGGAGTTTTGTGCATGTTCAAAAAATTGTTCTGTCTTGTAGGTAATTCTGGATATCAGGTCCATTTCTTCAATGTGTTTTTCGATGCCCTCTGATGTCCTACAGCTGTGTTATGAATTTCACATGCTTTCTGGATCATCTAATGTGCTCAGATGCTTTACATACAGATTTACAGATAATTGAAAATATCACTAACAGATTTCTAACCATCACCATGGCTATTAAGTTGGATGATAAAAATATCTGTCAAAAACAATTAAGATTACCAAAATTAAGTGTGCTGTATCTTGTAATGCGTGTCCTTTCTGGCAAGATTTATATGCTACACAAAATTATTTTTATAACCTGCTGTCTGACACCTTTCTGTGCTGCATCTTAGCTTCTGTTCTCCGTGCTGCCAAACAAATAAAGCTGCAAATGGATTCATTCTCAAAACATGAACAGAGAGAGTATGATGTGTTGTTTATCAGGGTCAGTTCACAGTACAAGAATTCAATATGGATCTCCACTGCTGTTTAAAAACAAGTCCATGCATTTTAGTTGAAATATTAACTTACAGCTAATAAGTCATTATGTGTACTTACAGTTCTGGTTTCAGATTTGCAGATATTCCTGTCCTTGTTAACAGTTCATTTAAAAAAAAATGCTAACAACAGAGGTAATGCTACAGGTAATATTACTGTCAATCAGGGTGCAGTAATACAACGGCATATTACCACCGATCTAAAAATAAACACTGGATGTTGCACTGGGCTGCTGAACCTGAAGTAACTGGATATGCTTAAGCAGACATCTTGCAAGCCCCAAAACATTGCCTGCTGTGGTCCCCCGCTGGTCTAAATAACCATAATTTCCCTCGGGATTTTTATTGTTTTACAACTTTTTCTTACATTTTATTATGCCATTTTGTGCAGCAATTAACTGTACATACAAAAAAGAAACAGGAAATGGAAAAACATTTCATAAGTAGGATTTATAATGTATTTAATGCCATTTACGCCAAAATGTCCTGTAATGTACCACATGTGAGAAAAACCAAAATACCTTTTATATAACCTGTTACTGGTAATAAATAGCCAATTATACTCATTATTATAATTATATAATTTATGTTATTAAAATATGCTGCCCCTAGGCCAAGTAATTCAGTTATTATGCAAATGAGAATTTTTTATATATTATTTACATAAAGGCATATATTGATGTTCACACGCATGACGCTAAGTCATAATTATACATTCGTTTCATATGTCATGTAAATGTACATATATTTAAAATTTTGTACATAGGACTGTAAATCAAGCCACTGACTTGCCATTAACAGGTTTCCGCACAGTAAGCTAGAACGTTTAAAAAAGTGGTTAGTGAACATGAGAAAACTATTAACCATCAAAACATGCAGGGCCGTGTTCCGAACATTTTGAGGAGCACTGGTTTGACAGAACAGGGCAGACAGCAAGGGTGCTGTACCTACATTACAACTGCAGCTTTTAAGTTGTTTAAAAACTAACTTTCAACATTTATAAGTAAATAAAATATTTTAGTTATATATATATATGGACTGTTAACCTATGTGTAACTAATAACACTTTGAAAACAAGTACTAGCCCTATACTTTATAAAACAAATGTGTATATATGCTTAAAAGCCAAGCCCCAGGAAGCCTGCCCTGCTACTTATTGTGGCCCGTAACATGGCTGCCCGCTAGCCTCAAAGTTGAGCTTAGTCACTTAGTCACACGCAGCATCCAGTGGTTATCTAGATCAGTGCATATTACACACATTCTCATAAGCCTACCTCACACACCCTCAGTTAGGTTGTGCTTGAATTTTTTTCATATTAGTGCAAAAATCAACCTAAAAAACATCTAGGAAAGCAAAAGCTAATTCCTGTCATCCTAGAAAAATATTTTTGTTATATGGCACTAAACTTGAAGGTGAAAGGGATTTTATATTGCTTTAAAATTTAAGAGCAGAAAAGGAAAAAATTATTGAATAAAACTCAATTCAACGTATTAACTGAACCATCATAGCTGATGTCACAACCAGCTCCAACATTTGTGTCTGTAGCAAGTGCCTACAAGGCCAGCATTGACTGAATGTAAAAGTTTAACTTTCTTGGAATGTCAATTTAAGCTGTATTTCATTATTTGTGTAGATACGGAATGCTTCAACCAAATTCCTCAGCTTCCTTGACTGTGCACGTAATTTAGTCAATAAAAATAACTGGATTTTGAACAGATTTTCAGATACTCAACATACTTTAATTTGTGTTCAATTGCTGTCTGCATGCTTTAACTTGCTATTGTACCACTTTAATTACTTTTACAAATATTCTTTTGCAAAGCACTGCTGTTGAGGATGGTCCCAAAGTCATCTCTGGCTGTTCATGAATAAACAAAATCTACAGCTATATTTATGTAAAGTTGCTTTGTGATGATATCTATAGCTAAAACTATAAAAAAAAACCTGAATTGATATGAGTGTGCCAAATGCTGTAAATGTAATTACACATAGCTACAATTTAATGTGGCATTAGTATCAAGGTCAAAAAAAAAAGTGCCATTTTTCTGGGCAGGAATGAGCCAGATTAGATAGAAACATGTTAAAGAGTACCAGTGTTGGTCATCCTTACAGCATAATTTGTGGGTAATGTAGTAATGTAATATGTTTAAGCGATACAGAGATTATTTTAACATAAATGCCCATAAAAAGCACAAAACTGGGCAGTTTTATCCAGTGGATTACTAGCAGAGGCTGAACCAATGCGGAGCAAACACTTTTTCCCGAAAGTGACGTGAACTCTTTGGGCTGGGTTGTCCAGCGCAAGTAAGCTAAAGGCTCTTAACTTTTACTGGTTCCTTCTGGCGAGGCGCTGCTCCTGTCCGTGGTCATTCTTTGACTTTTTAATGTAGGAATTCCGTAGGAACAGCGTCCGGTTTTAGATATAAAAGCTTAGGTTTCATGCCGGATAGTTCTGCCTGGAGGTCACACCGAAAGCAGGTCGGCTTGAATTATTGAATTGCGTCTGAACAGAGTATGGTCTGTGCCGATGTAATGCAGCCAACGTTTTGCCAACTCGTCTTTCCTGTCATCAGTTTAGGAACACTAAAGGGATGTTTCCCACGATTTCTGCGCTTGTTGTTTGTGCAGCCGTATGCTTTGCACTTCACCATTTGCATGGTGACACAGCTCATCATTGGCTGATAATGTGTTATCTTAGACTGGTGTCTGCTGCATGGGTCAGTGACCAGTCCATCAGAGCCCAGCCAAAAGGCCAAAACAAATAACAAATGATAGAGTTTGCATCACTATCAGGGCTAGAACAGCTAATGAAGAAGGCAACATGCAGCTACCCATGCCTAGTAGTAGTAGTAGTAGTAATAGTAATAGTAGTAGTGTGGCAGCACTCATGTGTACTTGACAAGGGGCAAGGATTGACGTTGCCTGATGGAACCACTGATGTCATATGTAATAGTATTAGTGAGCTAGTTATATGAATTCACCACGGGTACCCAGGAGCAGCCACGTGGCACAGCATGCAACTCACCAGCATATTTCATTCAGCAAGTGTCTCTCAGTGTCTCCCAGGAACAGAGCAGAATTAAAAATTAGACAGCAACAGATGGCAAAGGGGTGACAGACAACAGCGAAAGCCCTAGACACTACTGTAAGTATATGTGTGTGTGGATACTGAGGATATAAATATGCAAGGGTAATATATTTTGAGAGATATGTGCAACAGTGGTGGAACAGTGTGCGTGCGTGTGTGTGTGAGAGAGAGAGAGCGAGAGAGAGAGAGAGAAGAAACGTGAGAAGTGATTTAGTGAGAGTCCCTGTAGTGTGCTGGTCACTGCAGTAATGAAGTATACTGCTAGATGCATCACAGAAGGAAAGTGTGCATGCGTAAGCGGAGGTGAGGGGTTGGGCTGAGCCGGCTGGTTGAGTGAGCTCTTTGGAGACTCGCAAGCCTCGAAGGAGAGCTGAAAAGAAGACTGGCAGAAGAAGTAAAAGCATTAAAGAATCATCATCATAATGAGATACAGCAGCATCAAGTACGCGTGCGGCTTCTATCTCTGAATTTTGTGTTTGTATCCTCCCCGCCTCGTTCTCTCTCCATGCATCACGCTGGCTAATTGGTCTGTGGTAGGTGTAAACTTCAAACGGCAACTGACTCACTAACGCTCTACTGGCATCCTGCATCAAAATGGAACCGAGCGCTAGTTTGTGAGGCAAGAAAGTAAGTTTCAAAAGTACACAAATTTGAAGCAGAATTCACAAAATCAGTTGGAGCTCAGGTCGGGAATGAACACCCGACGCTCACATGCAAATAACACCCTAAAATACACACTGGGTAAAAAACAAGTATTTAAATGCACAATATTAATCCTTCTTTATTTAACACAAGTATATTGCTAATATTGGAGCTTATCTTTTCCTCTCTGGTACATAATAAATCAGCTGTAAAATTAAAAACAATCCACTTATTGGACTGATTTTCGGAGGCGGGCGAAAACTGGAGATGCTAGAAGTAACAGATACAGAACCTGGGAAATCATGTGAACATCATGAACCTGAGCTTATGATTTAATGAGATACCCTGGAGCTGTGAGTCAGCACACGACCTACTGCACCACACTGCTGATAATATTTATAGCGTCTACATGGATCCCTTCCATAAAAATCAGTCATGTGTATTTCCCAATTACTCACTACCACTGATCCTGCAATCTCCCTCTTTGAATTTTAAATAATATATATATATTATATATATTTTTTTGTTTGTTTGTTTTTATTGAAATACATAACCTGTTTGCTGGTAACACGGCTTCAACCCAAAATGTTCCCTAAGTACCTGGTTGAGATTTTAAGTAGGCTAATGTAAGAAAGCTATTTCAAATAATTCATTAAATGCATTAACATTACTATACTTTAATTATTACAATGTTTTTACAGGACAACAGGACCTGATGGGTCAGTCTTTGCCAACCCCATCAAGGATTTTCAAGAATCCCTGCATGATAGAACTAATGAAGTCACAGGATGTCCAGTTTCATTTATACAGGATGCGTTTTGTTCTCTCTTTGTGTCTGCTTTCAAGTAATTACACCAACATGCTTCCTGAAACCACCAATGAGCACAGTCAGAAGTGAACAGATTGTTTCGGAGACGCTCACTGCCTCAGTCTGTTGATTATTCATATTTGCTTAGCAGGAAAACACTGGCACTATTTTTCACTTGTTTTCCTCAGCTGTGAAACTTCTCTGAAAGTCCCACAACTCACATAAGCAGTACGTACAACCCAGAGCACTGCATACTGACATTAAGCTTATTCAGCTTGTCTGAAACATACGCAGGTTCCTTAATCCATGTCGCACGCCTGAAGAGTGCAGAGAATCATGAAAAAAACTAGTCACGAGACTGATCCGCAGGAGACAGACCAAAAACGAAAGTAGCACTATTCCAGCGCAGAGTTGAAGAAATGGGAATTTTTTTAATTTTGTAATTTTTAATGTCTTAATGAAAGGCATAATCTAAAAAACAGAGCAACACTTCGTTCAAATTAGCAGAAGCTTCTCTGCATTAAACACAGTGTGTTACAACAGTAGGTGCTACCTATAGTCCTCAACCATGTCACTACCTTAGCTGTGCATCTATATGAGAGATTTCTCCCAAGGATGACCTTCTGATCGAAGGAATCTAATCAGCGATTCATAAAAGGTATCAGTGAGTCTCATTTCACATTCTTGTGTACTTATAGCTGCAATTTAAGTGTGTTCACACTAAAGAATGTAAACATACAGTGCATTATTAGTACCTGGAAGATGTACTTAAAGTGGTACAAATTATCCTACACTGCACTCTTTCACCCTGAGTGGTCACAGTTTTGGCCAAGTGTAGAAGGAGCAAGGCTTTCAACCTGGGTGAAAATTGCAGCCAAAGAAACAGGACTTACACAAGTGATGGAAATGTAAAAAGAATTCCTTTTTAAAGACGTGAGCAAAACATTTTAGAGGGTGACGTGGTAAAATGACTGTCACCTCGGGTCAGCGCCACAATGTCATTGCTGGCAGTACATGAATTACAGTGCTTAATCAGAGACAACAGTACTCTGCTGAAATTCACACACTACGCAGGTAAGTAAACAGTGTACGTAGACTACTACATGAAAGTACACTACACAGAAGTCCACGGAAGTACGCTACACGGAAGTACGCTACACCGAAGCACGCTACACTAAAGCACGCTACACTAAAGCACGCTACACTAAAGCACGCTACACTAAAGCACGCTACACTAAAGTACGCTACACCGAAGTACGCTACACCGAAGTACGCTACACCGAAGTACGCTACACCGAAGTACGCTACACCGAAGTACGCTACACGGAAGCACGCCACACTGAAGCACGCCACACTGAAGCACGCCACACTGAAGCACGCTACACGGAAGCACTCTACACTAAAGTACACTATACGGAAGCACGCTACACTAAAGTACACTACATGGAAGCACGCCACACTGAAGCACGCTACACGGAAGCACGATACTTCGAAGCACACTACACGGAAGCACGCTACACTGAAGTACGCTACACTGAAGTACGCTACATGGAAGAACACTACACCAAAGTACGTTACATGGAAGTACGCTACACTGAAGTTCGCTAAACTGAAGTATGCTACATGGAAGCACCCTACACTGAAGTAAGCTTCACGGAAGCACATTACACCAAAGTACGCTACACGGAAGCACGCTACACTGAAGTTCGCTACACTAAAGTTCGCTACACTAAAGTTCGCTACACTAAAGTTCGCTACACTAAAGTTCGCTACACTAAAGTTCGCTACACGGAAGTACGCTTCACGGAAGCACGCTACACGGAAGTACACTACACCAGTACGCTACACGGAAGTACGCTACACTAAAGTACGCTACACTAAAGTACGCTTCACGGAAGCACGCTACACGGAAGTACGCTACACGGAAGTACGCTCCACGGAAGTACGCTCCACGGAAGTACGCTCCACGGAAGTACGCTCCACGGAACTACGCTACACCAAAGTACGCTACACCGAAGTAAGATACACCGAAGTACGCTACACCGAAGTACGCTACACCGAAGTACGCTTCACGGAAGCGCGCTACACGGAAGCGCGCTACACGGAAGCGCGCTACACGGAAGCGCGCTACACGGAAGCGCGCTACACGAAGCACGCTACACGAAGCACGCTACACCGAAGCACGCTACACCGAAGCACGCTACACGGAAGTACCCTACACGGAAGCACGCTACACGGAAGCACGCTACACGGAAGTACGCTACACGGAAGTACGCTACACGGAAGTACGCTACATGGAAGTACGCTACACCAAAGTACTATACACGGAAGCATGCTACACGGAAGCACGCTACACCAAAGTAAGCTACATGGAAGTGCGCTACACCGAAGCACGCTACACCGAAGTACGCTACACCGAAGTACGCTATACGGAAGTGCGCTACACGGAACTGCGCTACACGGAAGTACGCTACACAAAAGCGCGCTACACGGAAGCGCGCTACACGGAAGCGCGCTACACGGAAGCGCGCTACACGGAAGCGCGCTACACGGAAGTACTATACACGGAAGCATGCTACACGGAAGCACGCTACACCAAAGTAAGCTACACGGAAGTGCGCTACATGGAAATGCGCTACATGGAAGTGCGCTACATGGAAGTGCGCTACATGGAAGTGCGCTACATGGAAGTGCGCTACATGGAAGTGCGCTACATGGAAGTACGCTACATGGAAGTACGCTACATGGAAGTACGCTACACCAAAGTACTATACACGGAAGCATGCTACACGGAAGCACGCTACACCAAAGTAAGCTACATGGAAGTGCGCTACACCAAAGTACGCTACACCAAAGTACGCTACACCGAAGCACGCTACACCGAAGCACGCTACACCGAAGCACGCTACACCGAAGCACGCTACACCGAAGCACGCTACACCGAAGCAC
>JBCNYH010000007.1:21153951-21169069 GCA_039654325.1 Tandanus tandanus | reverse complement strand
GAGAGAGAGAGAGAGAGAGAGAGAGAGAGAGAGAGAGAGAGAGAGAGAGAGAGAGAGAGAGAGGGAGAGAGAGAGAGTGCAAAAGAAAAAAAAAGTTAATTTAAATTACAAAAGAATGATGTCCTTTCTAGTAGCAATTTAATTATCTTTCACAGCCACAGTTAAAAGAAGCAGGCTTATTAAAAAGCAATTTCACTGACATCCTCGTCAAAAAGAGCTCTCACCACGAGAAGAAAGCAAGAGAGAAAGTGAGAGTGAGAGAGAGACACTCATGAACTCGACTGCAGCCATTAAAGAGTAGCTTTAGGCTAATAGAGCAGACGGAAGCGTTTTGATGTTTTAAGTCCTGTTGAGGGTGAGAGAGAGTGAGGAAACGAGAGAAAATGAAGTGAGCGAGCAGAAGAAACGGAAAAACTAATAGTCACACAAGTAATCCATATGCAGGTAAAATGCTATTAGGCTCGCTGTACTCGGCAGCACCCACACATGCACCTCTAGGGGCCCTGACACATCCACCACATGACGTCAATGAACGCTTCTGATTGAGACAGGAATCAGACTCCTGATGCCTTATGTTTTCTGGGAAAATTTGTATGTGAAAACTGATAAGCTCCTCCATGCACTTTTGGCCCTGTATATAAAATAAAGAACTCATTCTAAGGGGTCATAAAAGTGTTTTGGTTGCCCAGAAACTGAACCAATCATGTGAATTTATGATAGGCAGACTCCAGGCTAGTTCTAGTGACATCAAGGTAATGAAAGCAGACACGATGCACCTGAGCTCGAGCTGAAGTACACTGGCCAGGGGTCTGGACGCTTATGTACACGAGACAATTCAGTCTGACTTTTAAACCAGTGCACTATACAGACTAAAGGAAGGAAACCATACATTCGCACTAGCACGACTACCTAACTTCCGATGTTTGTAGTAAACGTGGACATGCTCTCAGTAACATTTTTTTCATTCCAATGAGAAACAGCAGACGGTGAAAATGTGTCACTTCTAAAGCTAACTAGTTCAACACGTGAAAATAAATTTGATTGATATGATACACACTACACTGTATTTATTCCACTGGCAGATCAAGTGCACTTTTTCTGTTACTGTTTGCGCGTGTACAGCAGATATAGCTAATACTTATACCTGGATCAATATAAACTAAACTCATGAGTGGTAAAAATAAATAAATAAATAAATAAACATACAGCCATGCGATCTGATTAACAATTATTTATGTTCCCTGACACATTTTCAACTTCTATTTATATATTCATTCATTCATTTTCTAAACCGCTTATTCCTAATAAGGGTTGCGGGGAGGCTGGCGCCCATCTTAACCGACACTGGGCAAGGGCAGGGTACACCCTGAACAGCTTGCCAGGCCATTACAGGGCCAAATTCTATATTTAATCCTAAATTACTTTCCCCCGTATTCTTTTTTTTATATTTCTGTTTTCTCCTTCCTGAGTTCAAAACACATCATTTCCATCAAAGTCTAATTATGAGGTTTTGGAGGAGAATGCGATTAAGGCAACTTTTAAAAAGATCCATAAAGCTAAAGGTTAGGGAAGAGTTAAGAGAACTAGCTAACTTTTCTGAGCTGGACCGTTTCATTGCAAAAATAAATCAGGCTTCAAGAACTTTTCAGCAAATGGACTCCAGTGGCATGCTCAAGAGCAGAGGCTTCCCACCCTGGTCCTGAAGGACCCCCTGTCCTTTCTCTGCTCCCAACACACCTACCTCAACCAATAAGGTAATTAACAGTGCTTAATTAAGTTAATGTGGGTGTATTAGGAAAAAAACACTAAATGTACAGAACAGGGGCTCCTCCAGGGTCAGGGAGGTGCAGTCTGTGTAGCCCCAGGAGTATGGGAATTAAAATCAAGGCATCAGTCACGAAAATATCTGTTCCAGGTTGTGGGAAGCATTCCGGAAGTGAAAAGTTCACAAACATTGGCTGAATGGCCAATTAGAGAATTTAGATCAGTGCCGATAAGGACTGAGAAGTGCCATCAGAATGAAACATGCTTAAAAAAAATTTTTTAAAATACATTTTAAAAAATGAGCCAGCTGAGCTCTACCACTAAACCAACAGTAGCCCCACCCACCAAACACAAACCCGCCCTCCCAAACTCACCTTACTCCAGTTAGCCCTCTTAAGCTGCACCTCTGGTTTGTACTCTTTCTTGGGTTTCAGGCCGAACGGTAGTTGTGGTACTGGAGCAGCCCAGGCTCCAAAGCCTCCTGGTGGTGGAGGAGGCATTCCAGGCATTGGAGGAGGAGGTGGCATTCCTGGTAGTCCTGGAGGCGGAGGTGGAGGAGGGGGCATACCAGGAACTCCAGGCAGTGGAGGTGGTGGAGGCGGCATTCCACCTACCTGCCCAGGTAGAGGTGGAGGCGGTGGGGGGCCCAGTATGCCTGGCATGGGAGGAGGAGGTGGTGGAGGGGGCATGCATGCTTGGCCAGGCAGAGGTGGAGGTGGTGGTGGAAGGGGCATGCCTGTTTGGCCAGGCAGTGGTGGAGGTGGTGGTGGTGGGGGCATGCCTGCTTGGCCAGGCAGAGGTGGGTGGGGCAGTGAGGCTGGTGCTGACAGGTCAGTGGGTACAGGTACTGTGATGACCTTCGTCTTGGCTTCCTCAAGATCCTTCGACAGTTTTTCAATCTGACAGGGTGAGAGATAGAGAGAGACTTATGATCGTTCTCATTAGCTTTCACAATTAATTGCCTTCAGGTTTTTTTCCCCGTCTTTCTTGATTAATCAAACAAATTCAGCTGGGATATTTGGTGCTTTTTAATCGACTCTGGTACATTAAATCAGACACTCTCCACCAATTTATTTAATATACCAAAGATATGCTATTATATGAAACATGGAGGATCAATTACACCTCAAATATTTCTAAATATATAGTTTATTGATGAATAACCAAGTTAAAAAGATAAAATTATAAAATGCAGTAAAACTAAACATGTATAAATGTAAAAGAAAAATAATAACTTAAAACAACACAATAATGACTTCAATATGGAGTAAAATGATTTTATTATGGTTAACAGAGTACAGTATGTTAACACTATATACAGCCTTATTTAATTATGTATGAGTCATCATGTGAATCTTATAAGAAATACAGGAAAGCAAACCGGTAACTTGATAGTACTTTAATATTTTTCTCTCTGATATTAAACACATAGCCTTTGAAAAGTTATACATAGCCTGTTCTTTGCCACTAATTTTTCCTGTCCAATTTTAGATCGAACTGTAATACCACCAACGGAAACACAATAAATAAATAAATAAATATAAAATCAGTATTGTTCTTCGAAGTTCTACATAGTTCCAGGTCAAAACAGAGTTGACGCAAATTACTAAGTGATATGGATTACACAGTCGCATTGTTGTCAGGCGAAGTTCTCTCAAAGAAGCAGAGTTTACTCAAGCCCCTGGGACAAATAATGAGGTTAGACAATGATAGAGGGAGAAGAGGAGAGGTAGCAGATGTAAAAAGGTCATAGCTGAAATTGAAGAGAGAGGAGCAGGGTATAAATCCATGTCTAATTAAAGTGATCATTTAATTATCCAGAACTCCGCACAGCTCATTAAAACTGACCAGTCTGCTAATTTCACATCAGGGAAAGAGGAAACCTGACAGAAAAGAGAAAGAAGCAGAAGACAGTAGAGTCAGACATTTCTCGCTCCGATCAGCAAATGGCTGTGCTAGTATTTCAAGTGCAACAATTACACTGATGCTGCAAATCCCCGAGCTGTTCATAAAGAGTGTGTGTGAAAGTGTGTGTCGTGACAATGACAACGTTTCTGACGGTTGTTTATCTGTTCCACATTAAAAGCAGGTTGAGGTGACAGGCGGTGTTTAGCTCAGCAACTTTCACACTCGCTCCGTCTGGCTCTTTCACATCCGTCTGTATTTTGTCTACCCGGGTCCCCTCCTCCTCCTTTCTCCTCTCATCCGCTAAAACTTCTTTACTTTTGCTGACTCTGGCTTTTCCCCATCCCCATCAACTATAATTATTCCTTTAACACATACATTCACTGCTTAGAGTGTACTGTCTGTGGGATCCCCTGCTAACAAGAACGTTTCCATGGAAATGCAGAACTCTTTGAGGAAGGAAAAAGTTCAGGAACAGAGCTGCAGAGGTTGTTTTTTTTAAATAAACAAAACCCGGAGTTCATGGATTAGGTCTGCATTTCCATTATTCTACCATTCCTGCATAAAATAATTAAGCAACAAAACAAATGAGGACATGCTGTTAGAGGAAAGTCAACAGAGAGAGGTGTGATATGGCCTGATGTAAAGCAAAGTTATTGTTACTTCCCTGATGTTGATAACTTTCCAAAAACAGCACATCCTGAAGTGTTTCATATACCACAGAAGCACTTTTTGATCAGTGCTCACTGTCTTTAAACTTTATAAGATTGATCATCTTAAAATATGTAGAGCATCTGCCATGTGACACGACAGACTGAGCTGCTATTGTAGAAGATGCCTCAACACCTTCATTCTGATACACTGCTACTGGTTGTGGCTCCTCTCACCCTCCAGATTTAACAGATTCACCCTGATCATTCTTCTGGTTTGACCTTATGACTCACTGCTGCTCTCAACTGATTTATACGGATACCCTAAAGATTTGCTCTTCCTAAACATCTTAGCCATTCTTTAGTGCAAAATCACTCCTGTATCTTGGAGACCTCTACCCAAAAACTGCTGCTATATTCATAAAGACTATCATGCTAATACTGGAGCTTTAAAACCATGTATACTGTTTCAGAAATCTGAATAGAACTTGACCAGTCAGAAATTGAGAACTAAATGGCATTGTGTTATAACTGGGCAACTATGACCTCATTTTAGCAACACAGTAAACATCAAGGAGGTTAAAACTGAACTTGAGCTGCATAAACCAGCTCAGGACACAAAGCGCAATTTCACACTCTGCATTGCATTTCTTTCTGTTGTAGCAAACGCATTATACTAATACTAGAAGTTCTCATAGAGAAGTGGAGTGCTGTGAGGGGCAGTTAATCCAAGTCTATATAGTCCGATTGTACACGTTTTGTTTATCACTCCATGCCTGTTTATTCCTGAATGGAAGGTGGCGACGACTGCGAGAACTCTAGAAACTGCCGCACATGCGCTACCACATAAATCGGATCGCCCATGGAATTCTGGGAGGGCTACCGAGCCAAACCAAAGTAGCTGTCTCAACAGCTCACCCTTCCTATAATGGTGCTGCACATGCGCCACCACGTAAATCGAGTCAGGCGGGAAAGCACAATTAGTGTTGCTGATCCGCTCGCTGCGCTCCACAGGGTTGCTGTTTTTTTTTACCAAATAAAAGGATGATATCCCAGATACAACTGCTATTCATACTACTGCACTTCACTGTCTGGTCTGGCTTTCTCTGGAGAAGGAGGTGGAAAGGTTTCTATCAAGAAAACTGGAGTAGTTGCTGATTCCTGGTCCCGCCCCTACTTTATGTCCCACTTCATTATTGCTCCGTTTCCTCCAGCACCCAGCTCTTGGACTGGGGTAGAAAAACACCCATGTTCCTAAAAAGTTCTGGGTTGCAGAAAAGGTTCTTATAAGATATCTGAGGCGCTTTACTCATTGATTACTATGGCATCTGTTCACTCTCCTTCCATTCTTCTATCTCACAGTCATTTTCACTTATAACCTAATCATAAAAGTGCTTGCTATATTCTTCTCAAACACAAGTCCACTGTTTTTAAAAGCAATAAATCATTCTTGTGCATGCCCTTTCCTAAGATGCACTCAGCCTTTTTAAAGAACAAAAATCAATACATACAAGTCCCATTACTGTACTGGGCATTTTTTTTTTTTATAAAGCCTGCACTGCATCTGAAACGCCACTTCTGACATTGCGACTGCTGTGGTCTATTTTAGTTAGCGTTGCCATGGTTCAGTGCTGTGTCGTTTCCAGAGCTGAAACTTTTGCTAGTCATGAACTCATCCAATCTGTCAAGTCTGGAAAATATGTAAGTACATACAGCACTTTCCCAAGATCCATTATTTAAAAAAAATTGTTCATTGTTGTGTACTTACAATTATACTTATATGAAACTTTTATTTGTTTAATCACAAAATCATTAAAAGCTTTTTTTTTTAATCAGAAAAGCAATATAGATATAATTATTATTATTCTTTGCAAAATTTTATTAAATGTCTAAGATGCTTTTAAAAATAATGGAATGAAACTAAGTATAAAATAATTACTATACTAAACAATAAACCACAAATTAAAATAAACATTAAATCAAATCATAATAAGCCCTTACAATTAAAACTGCATAAAAATACAAAGCTCATAAGTACACTGTCATACCGTTTACTAAAGAAATCAGCTAGTAGATTCAGACTATTCAGGAGAAAAGGTCTCTCTAAGCGGGTAAAGCACAGACAGCCTTGATGACCATGTTTATAAGTAACATGATATACTACTGAATAAAGTGTATTATTAACCAAAATAAAACCCCTCTGAACCTGCATAAAGCAAGTTAAATAATTAACAGATGAATAAATAACTGCCGGTGGTGATGTATACGTTTCCACTGCTGTGACTCTTTGTGCTCACTTTACATGCCTGACTCTCGTGGATGATCCTACATGAAAACAATACAGATTTGTCCTCCTAAAATGTTTGTGCCCAAGTCTTACCCTAGCCTCAGTGGCACAGTCGTCAGTTGTATACTCTAGATTTGTACCCAAGAACTCCTGCAGGAACCATGAACATCACGATCCTCATACTGACATCCTTTCGATACACTGAGTACTGACTTAACAGTACAATTATAGAAAAGCTATGGAGTTTTAATCTCGGTAGCTGCGTCCAAATATTCACATCCTACACTCAGTATATATCCGAATGCTCAGTATTGTTTAAGTAGCAGTTGAAAGTTACTCAGATGGTACAGGAACTCATACTAAATCTATAGCATGCGAAGGAAAGTCATAGTGTGCTGAACAATTTATGTATAGTACAGTATCACATAATTGAGCTGGAGCCTCATAACCAAAGAATTACCCCTCTGGGGGGAGGGTTGTACTAGCGGTCCAAGATGACTGCTACACTGTCATTGCAGGTTAACAGGTTACTTAATCCCATTAAAGGTCTTTTTTTTTTTTTTTATGGCTTTTTGGTATGAACAGAATAAATTAACTCACATTAACTCTTGTTGTGAACAAGAAGCTGACTGAAATTTATGCTTGTTAGCTTTGCTAAGCTAATGCTAACTCTACAAACATCCAGCACAATGTTGGCACATAGTGTTCAGTGGTGACTCAGTGGTTAACACTCTGCCTTGCTCCGTTATTAAATAAACCTATGTAAACTGATGCATCTTTTGACTACAGACTAATGAATTATGCATACAAGAGTAATGCAAAACGAAACGTATACACAAGATATATGTAGCAACTAAGGCTTTTGTGCTCAGTGCGTGGTGTTCGTTGTCTGAATGTAGAAAGGGTAAATTTTCTGGTAACTGAACAAAGGTGCTTTCATGTCTGTAGATTAGCTTCTGTTTTTATCTCTGATGAAAGCACTGACTTTGTCTTGAATTACTTTAAAGGATGGCTCATTATTCATATTCAGATTGTGTTGGATTATTGACATTCTGATATTCAGAAATAAAGCACTGACTGTTGTATGGATTGAGGCCTGAGCATGAAAAGAATGATTATTATCTTGGCAGGTTGTAGGTGGTGGTGGTGTGGCTCAGTGTACAGTCAAACTGGCCTGTTAATCCCTCAAGACTCCATATGAGATGTCAACATTATGTGATTGAGTACCTGATTTTTGAGTTGGCTGATTTCTCCCTGCAGCCCTTGGTTCTCTTTGTCCTTGTCCACTTTCTCATTTCTGAGAACTTCTTTTTCCGCACCGAGCTCTTGGACTTTCTGTTCATAATCACCCTCCATCTTCTTAAACTCCACCTGCAACTCATGGCGTGCAGTCAACTCCGCATCCAGCTACAACACAAACACACAATCTGAGTCAGGTTACGATCTTGTGAGTAGTTATTGCATTACTAGTTCAGCATCCATACAGCTCATAACCATATGGCTTGTGTACATGCTAGAATACATTAGGCCCAACAAAGCATTTTGAAAAGCACCGGATATGGACTGCAGTTACAGGAAACATGAAGTGTCTGCTAGAATGCACAGCGCTCGCGATGTGGGTCAGCAACAACTTGATGCATCTGACAAGCTACGTGTTCATGCTGCATCTGTCTGCCATCACGGCCATGAAATATGAAACCGAGCAGACAGAACAACGTGGGAGGCAGTGAAGCTTCCAGGCCCCTTTTACCTCCTGTCACAGCATTTTACCAAACTCTCCCACTGTATCCCACCGTCGCGGAGGTTGAGCACATTTGATAAATCGCTCCTTTCACTGAGATGCTAACTAAAGAGGGAAAGTGAGTTTTAATCACATTAAACACTGGTCTAGGCAAAACAATTCAATTAAAAATGTCCTAATACTGTTGAATTTCTGGACTGGTAATCTCTCTGTGACAAACAAGGAAATTTAATTATTTTCTTAGGTGATTTTCTCCCACTTTGTTCCATCCACTGACTGATCTTTATATTACCTGTTGACAGAACCGTGATTACTTGCACCCAGTAACATTAAGCTCTTAAATAAATTTTATAAATAAATATTTGTGACAGTTGAAATAACCCCAGCTGTCTATCATTAATCTGATAAGGAGCACGTGGAACATACTGATAAATGTACCCAGCCTACCAAGGCTAAAACCTCATTCCAACCACAAGGTAGAGGAGCTCTAATAATGCAAGACTAATTTGCTGCCTTTGGACTTGGACAACCTGCAATTTCTGAGGCAGCAATGAGTTCTGATTTGTATCGGGAACTCCTTAAACATACGGTCAGTGTATTTAAATTGATGGAAGAGTTCTGTAAGGTGCCAGTGACCCAAAACAAATAAAATAGGTGGAAGCTGGGATTTGGGAATGGCCTATTCAAAATTCTGTCCACAATCACATTGAGGTGCTCTAGTGTGATTACTGCGTAATAAGATAACATACAGTGGGTATAGAAATAATCCCCAAAATATACACATTTTGTTGCTTTGGAGCCTGAAATAAAAAGACACATAAAAAAATATTTTAAATTATATAATAGAAGAAAGGGTCCCAATCAAATACATTCACCTTCTTGATTATAGACTTTACTAAAATCTCCTAAAGATTGATAAAGCTTTGAATGAAAGCATTCTTTTCTATACCCACTTTACCTCCTTATCACTGCACTAAGCTGATCAGTAGCTGCACAAAGCACACGGCTGAGGTCCTCAGTAAACATGGTTTTGTTAAATATAAGAAATACCATCAATGACCTTGATAAAAAACGCACGTTCTGTAGACATACAAGTGCTTAAGAAAGACTGTGTTTTCACAACCATGACTGGATTTTTCTGTGAATCTTTGTTACACGGAAAGATATTCCAGAAACTACAGTTACACCTGAATGGCTTAAATTTCTATTCAATTCACTTATTTGCATAGCGCTTTTTACTGCTGACATTGTCGCAAAGCAGCTTCACATTCTAGGGTACCTAGAAAGGACTCTTTTGTGCATCGCTCACCACAACAATGGGCCCACAGAATAACTTCTTGTATTACACAGTATAAAAGCACTATGAACCTCAAAGGTAAAAATTTAAGCCTGAAAGTAACTTTTAAGGTAATGCTCTTTCCAAGTGGTGCTATTGTCTACATAAGAAAAAAAAGCATTGGAAGGTAGTCTTAGATGAAATTCTCAAACAATATAAACATTTGAAAAAAAATAGAGAGCGTTGCATGCACTGGTCGGTCTAAAATGTTGTGACATGTTTTTGGATTAAATCAGGAGTGTTCAACTGGGGAACCACAGTGAAGCCAAATAGGGATTAAGAAAAAACTCTATTATTTTCAATAGTGGAACCTGGCATTTAGATCACACACTGGTTTTGATTATTTTGTAAAATTTCAAGTGAATTAAATAATATTTAGTGATTGCACAATAAAGAAAAATCTCCTGGTATCACTAACTCATAAAACCATCCCCTGCATATTTATTCATATAAAATTTTATTCCAGCTATAAGATAATAAACTGACATTAATGATTTTGTACTGCAGCTGTAGTCCAGCAACAGTGGTGTTCTTTCTTAAATCAGGATGCAGTATTTGATGTTCCTGTACAACCTGGAGTCGAAATAGTTTTTGATTTCACTTCTTGTAAGAACTGCATTAAAGTCCTGGATTAATTGCACTCCTCTTTCTGCTGTATCATTCAAATATTTTAGGAGTTAACTAGTGCCTCTGCATTTTAAACTGCTCGTTTTCTTTCCAGGCCTCGGGTGGAATCCCTAGGAATGACTGCCAGACTAAGAATGGTGAACAACTCTTGTATTTTATTTTTGTTACAAAATCACACGCAAGCTTCTCTTCATATTCACCACTGGCATCAAGTCTGTTGAGCGAATCCTGAGATCCTTCTTTTTCCTTTTACCATCAGGATATTCTGTTGTGGATCAACACTGTGATAAAAGTGTGGGACTGGGATATTTTATTTTATTTATAAATTTTTTTTGCTTTGCTATACTGTATTAATTTAACCCATCCAAAGTGAGCACACACACTCGGAGCAGTGGGCTGCCACACACATTGGGGTGCCCGGAGAACAGTTGGGCGTTAGGCGCCTAGCTCAAGGGCACTTCAGCCATGAATGTGGAGGAGTGGGAAGGTGCAGCTCACTCCCCCAACGCCACACATTTTTCCTGCTGATTCAGGAATCGAACTAGCGACCTTTCGGTCCCAAATGCTTCTCTAACCATTAGGCCACGGCTGCCCCCACAGCCCTCTTAGGCTAGGCCTAAGAATTCAATTCTGGCCTCTGACCACGGCTGTGTCTCCCTGCTTGTGTTACTTGACCTTAGAGCAGCCTTTGACACTATTGATCATAGGATTCTCATTGACAGATTAGAAAATGTCATAGGAGTTAAGGGAACAGCCCTCTCCTGGTTTAAATCTTATTTAACTGACCGTTATCAGTTGGTAGATGTAAATGGTGATTCCTCTATACGTTCTAATGTTAAGTTTGGTGATTCACAAGGTTCTGTCTTAGGCCCACTGCTTTTTTCTCTATACATGCTCCCTTTGGGTAACATTATTCGTGAACATGGTATTAGCTTTCATTGTTACGCTGATGATTCACAGTTATATATTTCAGCAAAGCCAGATGAGAGACACCAGCTTAATTAAGAATTCTCAAAAAGTTAAGTATATATATATATATATATATATATATATATATATATATATATATAAACCAAATAACACTGGACTCCACAAAACAAAAACAAAACTGGACAAAACTTCAAGGAGCTTGTGCAACCTCTAAATCACCTCTTATTTACATCAGATTTCATGTGGTATATGGGCCATTTTCAGAAAAATGTACACAGTAATGACATTTTCTAAAGAAAGACAGTCTTTTATGCATTAAGTTGAAAACAATGACTAAACATAGCATAATTTCATTATTTGTGAGCTTTTTTTTTTTTATCTATTTTCATTACCAAGCACATATAAGTAATCCTTTCCATAAGAAATGCTATCTGCTAAAGTGCAAAATGTCCTTACCGTTACCAATGGTAAAAATGACCAAAGTGAAGGTGTGTCATCTCCCTGTGATTTTATGTGAGAGTTTTGGTCAGTTGTAAAGAGAAAACCATATTATCTATCAATCTATGTGCATTTCATGTAAGGTCATTGTTCCCAACTTAATACATAAAAGGCTGTCCTTCTTTAGAAAATGTCCTTACCATTACTGTGTACAATTTTTCTGAAAATGACCCATTTCTTTCAGGGTTCTAATTAATGATATTTAAATTTTGAGTATTTGCATTAATGGACCACCCGAATAGGGACCAAATGTGCACATGAAAAATACTTGAGCAGAACTGATGGTCATGTGAAGCTTTTGTAGCAGATCTGCTGAGGCCAATCACATGGATTTATGTAAATTAATATGTAAATTAACTCACTGAAAAGGAAAAGAATTGCTTCAACTTTCATAGATTTTATTATTTCATTTCCTCTCTGGTCTGATAAGTAAAGTGAAGACATGGCTAATTAAATGAAGTTGAAGAGGAAAACTGATTCTAGATGACGAGGCACAAGTATGTTTAAAGTGGCACTACCAAACAAAACACATCTGCTTTGAATGCTCCCATTTATAGCCATGAAATTATAATGCATAAGCATTAAAACCTGACTTTTCACCTTTCAGCCACATTATCAGGATCTTAATAACTTCATAAACTGTATACGCATATAAATCTCTGGAACTTCATAAACTGTATACGCATACCTTTAGACTGAATGGTAGTGACTGATTTTACTTCTCGCTCTAATATGTTCCCTTAGCGCATCCAATGATCGTTTATCATCTCTGCTGTATGTGGTAAAAGATTCAGTGCAAACATAATGTTTGACTTGTGTGCTCAGATCCTTTGTCCAAATCCTCTGCACTCGGAATGGCAGCACTGAATGAATGTGTACAATAGAATGAGCTGGTCCTGTGAAGTGTACTCTGTGTAGTCTGACTGCCTCAGTAGTACATTTGAAGAGGATTTGAGAAACTGAGGTCTTTTCAGAACTGCGCTCGTGTTTTAGCCGCCTCTGCTTGATGACATTATCGAGCACGGGACACAGAGAAGAAGCAGACTGATTAAATCCCTCTTCCATTGACGAGGTTTCAGAGATGCTTCAGGGAACCAGCAAATTGGAGGTGAGAACCACTTTGAGAACTTTATCCAACGTCTATACATGGCACTCCTGTGCATAACAGCTAACCCCTTTCAGCTCTTTGCGCCGAGCCTTTGTTCACAATAGCAAGCGGTATAACAAGAGACAGCCATTCACTTTCCATGTACGTGCACAACACCAGTGTCACGTTTCCTGCACAACAAGCGGCATTTACGTTTCCATTCAATTATATTTATAATATTATATATATTTTCAATTATATATATATAATATAATTATATTTGCATATTCAATTATATGCAAATTAGATATGATGCAAAGTAAAGCAACAAATCCAAACAACTGGCTCAGTTTAATTCTACAGCACACAGCAGCTGACTTGTCTTATGTTCACCACTTTCAGCTTTATTTCTATTTATCATCTAACAGACAAAAATGGAAAAATAACTGTGGCTTTATCCTGTCATATACAATCTTTAATTAAATGTGCATTAGGACATTACAAAGAAAAATCAACTCAACAATGTGCCATATCCTCCAGGATGTCAGCAACCACAGACCTCCATTCTCTCCCGTCCCTCATAGCTCTACAGAGTTGCGCTTTTGTCATGCCACCTACAAGCTTTACCAGACCATCCAGGTACTTTTCTCTTGGTCTCCTAACATGACCAAAAAAACTTCAATTGTCTTCCTCTAACTGTCCTCATCAACTCCCTGCTCTCCCCTAACAGTCTTGCTGTCCATGAGATCTTCATCATTCTTCAGCCACAACCACATTTCCACTGCCTCCAACCTCCTGCTGTCAAAGGCCAACTCTCAACCCCATATAACAATGCTGACCAGGTAAGCATAATTACAATAATGAGAAAAAAGGAGCACTTTTGGCCTGTGAATCCTTACAGCACTTTATATTTAGATGTGAGAGCTTATAATAATAGTAATAATAACAATAATAAATATAATAATAATAATGATGCCATGGAATTCTCGGCCATTAAATGCCTAATTTTCAAACCACTGTTATAAGCTTTGCTTTCCAGAAACTAGCATCTTGGTGCTGGAACCAGGTTTTCCAACACAAGAACCATCTTCGGGCTGGATTTGGAATGCGGGGCCATCGCAATGCCTGTAGAAAATGACTATTACAAACAACAAAATAAGAATTTCTGAAAGGGGGACCTTCATATTTTGGTCTAGCTTTTCTGATTTGTTGCATTTATTTCTCTCTCTCTCTCTCTCTCTCTCTCACTCACACACACACACACATACTGAGGGACAGAACGGCATCAACAATTTCTGGGGACACTGACTAGAATGTGTTTGTGAGCTAGACATGTAATTATATGGCATCAGTGGAAACTGAAGGGTCTCAAACACATTCTCACTCACTCACACACACACACACTCTCTCTCTCACTGTATGTGCTGGTAATGAGGGTCTGTTTCTTTCCTATCCTCCTTTGCTATGCAGCTATTACTCTAAATTAGACAGGGAGGAACAAGGAAGAGAGGTAGAGAGAGAGTAAACACTTGTCTGACAGCCTCCTGATAGGGGTCATCCTGCACATACACTCACAAATTGGACAGAGGGCATCTCCTTATGCCCTGATTTTGGGCAGTGACGGGAAAATTGCTGTATATGAGATTGCTCTCTAACACACACACACACACACACACACACACACACAGGGATAATTGTGGAGTGTGTGAAAGAGTGTGTCTTGCTGGGAGGGATTAGGAGAAAGCCTGTCAGAGAGGAGGAAGAGGAAATCTCCTGTCTGCTCCCATCTCCTCTCACAAATTACACATCTGCCAGCTGACATACAGAGTGTGTGTGAGAGTGTGTGTGTGTGAGAGTGTGTATCACTGAGAAATGCGAAAATGTCAAGAAAGTTCGATTAGATGTAACCCAGAATGGCAGAAAAGCAGGTATGTGACCTTGGGACTGGAAAGGAATCTGTGTCTGTGAGAATGTTTATATGCGTGTTCGTATTTACCTTTTTCTCCAGCTCCGTGGCCTTGGCCTCACTGATCTCTACTTTTGTCTTATCCACCATGTTATCTAGAGACAAAGAGAGAAAGAGAGTGAGTCGTGTGTGTGTGTGTGTCACATTTATCTGGCTGTGAGGATAAAGTGCCCTTCAGTGTGATGAGTCTGTGTCTCCTCTGATTCGTGCTCTGATTACTGAGCAACCTAATTAAAAACCCATCCTTGGTTCTCTCTCTCTCTCTCTCTCTCTCTCTCTCTCTCTCTCTCTCTCTCTCTCTCGCACACACACACACACACACACACA
>JBCNYH010000007.1:21092042-21103780 GCA_039654325.1 Tandanus tandanus | reverse complement strand
CCCCTTTAGTACACAGAGTATCCCCTTTAGTACACAGAGTATCCCCTTTAGTACACAGAGTATCCCCTTTAGTACACAGAGTATCCCCTTTAGTACACGGAGTATCCCCTTTAGTACACGGAGTATCCCCTTTAGTACACGGAGTATCCCCTTTAGTACACGGAGTATCCCCTTTGGACAAGAGTATGTAAGCGAATAGTAAGCTTATAACTCGGGCATAATACACCATTATCTGACCTATCCTTAGAACAGGATGTTGGTAGAATAAGCACAAGCTAACAAGATTCATTTTAGCCAGAACGAAGTTTACAAAATCGGTTGATTTAGGCTCCTCATATGACAAATTTCACACAACAGCAAAACTGTGTAGAGCATCACATTTGTCTTCTCGTCAGTCCACCACTTTATTTCTTTTATTCCCCCCAGTGGAACTCTTCTTCTTTGGTTCCAGCTGATTTATGGGATACTTTGCTCCAAGCACAGTGTGATATGTTTGCATACTATAGATTAAGAACATCATCCGGAAAACTGTCAACTACTATTAAATACATATTTGTCTTCAGACGTACTGGGTTTTCTGTACAAATATTATGCAAGTATGATGATTATTCGTACACAGTCATGCCTTACCAGGGCTGGAGTAGGGGCACTCAGACGGCCTGCGCCGAGCCCCGAACTTATCCCACCTCAGCACGTTTGCAGTGAATTGGAATGCTGACTGTGTACCAGACCTCCTCACCCAATATCAGTGCCTGACCTCACGAATACTCATGACTTAATGAGCACAAATCCCCACAACCACACTCCATATTCAAGTGGAAAGCCTTCCTATTAGAGTGAAGGTCATAATAATAGTTAAAGGGGCTACATCCGGGGTTATAACTCCATGGGTTATTCAACATGCACAAATTTGGATAACTAACTTTTTTTGCACTAACTCAGGTGTCCACTAACTTTTGGTCCTACTATATGTATTACTATATACCACGTTGAAGATAATATCAGTAAAGAATAAGGAGTGTAGATGCAGAAATGTCTCCTCTAGTCAGTACTGAGAGTTTCCTTGTTCTTGTTAGTTTATAGTAATGTAATATCTCCAAACCAAGCATGTGATACGTTGAGGTGAATAATGTTAGACACCATTTGGCCGAGTTAATTGGGTTTCCAGGCAACCGAATCATAATGACACATTACTGCTTTCACTCGCTCAGTGTGCAGTGTGCAAGTGTCAAGCTTGAAAATCCAACTAAACCCTGATGGATAAAACTGAACTCTGTTATTCCTAATTGAACGTTCGGTCTCATTAAGAGAAACGTCACAAAGAAAGGAAATGTCATTTCCCAGGGTTCTTAGCCTTCGCTTGTATATAAAAAAAAAACCCAGCCATTCTGAAAACTCTTTACTAAAATAATTGATTAAACTTTCCAGACAACTTTTCCGATAGTTTTGATTCCTGCACAAGAACCTTATTACTCTTACAGTTTGTCTTTATAGTCCTGAACATCACTTGTTAAAAATAAGTGAGGGGACGGGGGAAGCAGCGTGAGCAATTCTGAAGCACCGCAGTAATGGGCAGAGAAAGTGAGGGAGGGATTGATGGAGGGAGAGAACAGAGAGAAAGATAAGAAGCAGCTCTGCAGGCTGACAGCTTGCACTTAATTGCAAGGAGTGTCCTCTAAAGCTGCGTCCACACAGGAAGCCGTGAGTTGCAAGCGACAGTGAAAAGGCAACGAACGGCAGAAAAAAAAATGAGTGACGAGAGGCAACGTTTTCTCAAGCGACGCAGAGTGGTCGGGTTCAACTTAGCCGAATTTTCATGCGGCGCGATCCGAACGATTACCAATCAGAGGTTATGGTTACCTTTGATTGACAGATGCCGCCAAACACTGAGTTCCCCAAAACCTTTTCCACAGGGAAACAATCCACAAGTGTAATGATTCCGCCCACATCAACATTAAAGAGCAGCTTAATATTGCGGTGTGCTTTATAACTACGCACAGACATTTTACAAGGATAATAACCGGAAATGCAAAGCCTGGTCCATGTTCCCGAAAATGGTTGTCATTTCCTGTCTGTATATATTTCTATTTTTATATATGTTTAACTATTCCCAGGTCATGATGCACAAGAGTTTCTGTTCTCTAATTGCCACATAATAATAAATAATAAAGTAGGCTATTTGTTATAATAAGTTAATATAAGCTAAAATAATAAGATGATAGCATTATCTACAGCATCTTCACTTCCTGTAGGGAACTAGCTGTTCACTGCTCATGGTTTCATTGGAAATATCTGGAAGCGGGAAACATCCGAAAGCGTTACCTAGGCAACCCGAGCTGGTCACAAGAGTGTGTCGCGTTTGTCACGAGGCGATCCGCATTTCGCTCTAATTGCTTGTCGCTCGTTTCTTCGTGTGTGGACATCACTTTAGTGTGCATGTGTTGAGATCCTCCATCTTCCTCTATCTCTCCTCTTCCATAGCATTCTTTCTGGTTTCATCACACCTGACCTCCTTCATGCACCTCAGAAACAAAGTGAGATGCACATAACACAATGCACTGAAAAACCTCAGATAACAGAGACATGCAAAGCTTGCATGTTAAAATCAAACTTCTTGTTACCCCAACATGTTTTCATGCACTAACCAAACAGGTTGCTAGTGAGGTTGCCACGACAACATCACATGGTGTGCGTGTGGGGTTCCGTGCATTCCCCACCAACCGACTATACGTGCATGCAAGCACTCACACACATCTATCAATCCACAAAGTCAAACACTGAGTCAGAGCAGAAGGACAAATGACTAACTGAAGCCGAGGGACTGTTTTAAACATACGACACTCCGTCTGAAACGCGTGCACATCAACGCTGGTCCAACCGCTCTACACACACACACACACAAAATCACTGTCTCTCTCTAGCTTTCTTTATCTCTCTCTATCTTGCTTTAGCATTCTCCATGTCTTTCTTCTTCATTCTTCATCTCTATCTCTATTCTTAAACCCTTTTTATCTATAGGCAGGTCTCAATGACAGCTTTGTACAAAATGGAAGCAATTCTTTTCTTAAAGTTGATAAGTCACGATTGTGAATGGTCTGGGTCTGAGAAAATGCTTAGAGATGTGAAACAGAACACTGGCAATGTATCATATGTCAATAAATTATTGCCGGGATCAGAAGCTCTGTCTGGAAAAACCGTCAAGCTGGAACAATCCTGAAAGGTGGAGCTGCTGCTCTGGCTGTGACTGCTGATCTGATCAGTCAAAGTAATCCAAGTAACTTCTCCAATAATGGGCCGGTGCCAAGCAAAAAAAAATAATAATAAAATAAATAAATAAAAACAAGAGAATACATTTATTACAGAGCACAGCAAAATTTAATGAGGTCCTAAGTTGCATTCAAACAGGAAAAAGGAAGTTGAGTCACACTCATCAGGTAGTTTGGTTATTACCAAATACCACTTCTGAGAGATGCACAGAAAGAGAGAGAGAGAGAAAGAGAGGGAGGGGGAAGGGAGAGGGACAGAGAGGGGGAAGGGAGAGGGACAGAAAGAGAGACAAAGAGGGAGAGGGACAGAAAGAGAGAGGGAGAGAGAAAGAGAGGGAGGGAGAGAGAAAGAGAGGGAGGGAGGATGGGGGACAGAAAAAGAGAGGGACAGAGAGGGGGGAAGGGAGAGGGACAAAAAGAGAGGGAGAGAGAAAGAGAGGGAGGGAGGGAGAGAGAAAGAGAGGGAGGGAGGACGGGGGACAGAAAAAGAGAGGGACAGAGAGGGGGAGAAATGGAGGACAGAAATAGAGACAGAGAGGGTGAGGGATAGAAAGAAGCGGGGGGGAGATTGACAGAAGGAGAGACAGAGAGGGGGAAAAGGAGGAGAGACAGAGAGGGGGAGAGAGATAAAGAGAGCAAGAGAGAGACAGAGAGAAAGAGTGAGAAAAGGAAGGTTTACTATGAGCAAATCAACTACATCTTCAACCCTAATTCTGGCCACAATCTCTCTACACACACATGGCTCTGTGTGTGTGTGTGTGTGTGTGTGTGTGTGTTGTCACACGGGAACTGGTCTTGAGGGTCTCAAGTTGTAATGTAGCAGTAGAGCAGAGTGCGTGTACACAGCTGGTGCCCCTCCATTCAGCCACCTTCAGTCCTAAGTCCTGCACACTGCAGTCTGCTAGAAGTTCAGAGATCATCCACATCCAGCAACCCACATGAACTAAAAGCCCTGATGTATAAACAAAGTCCATGCAGCACTAAACCTTAGACTCCGGGAGGCTACCGTGTTACTCACCCAGCCGTCCATGTGTGTAGATTCGAGTTAAGAATGTTTTAAAAGAAGACTGGAAGCTGGATAGAAGTTAATTGCAGTTGCTAGTCATTAAAGTCTTCCTATTTTTATTACCCATTAACAAAACGAGGAACGTTTGCATCACTGAAGTCAGTGTGCTCTGCGCTTCTGTTGTATTCTTTCATGGCAGCTACACATCCGGGCGATCTGCTGTGGCCCTGCTGAGAATTAGGAAAAGTGTCGTAAAAACTAAGCTGTAGTATATTAGGCCTACTGGCCTAAAATCACATCCAACCCTCTGCGCCTATCAGTATTGGGTACTGCTCAGCACTGTACTGTCTGTCGGTGCCACTTATCCAGTCGTTTCACTAGGAGTTCTGAAAATTGTTATTGCATCAATGCACCGCGATGTGGACGAGGATGAGGACAATTCAGCATCCACGCAGAGACGCAACATAAACGATTATAGCCGGTTGGACCGTAAAGTTTAAAACCATTTCCTGTTAGCTCTTAACACCAACGTCTGTGATTGGCTGGAATGTGATGCCTAATGATGAAGCACTGGTCAAATCGCCAATCAGGCACGACACAGAGCCTTCCTAGAGTAGCACACGAGTGAGCGCAGAGGAGGAAAAACAAACAAAAAACCCTTTCCTTTTATGTTTTTGTCTCGTGATCAGCGGAAGCATTTGGAATAAAACACCATTTAAAAACTGTGCAGGACAAGTTCATCATCTGTATTGAAGAGTGTGTGTGTGTGTGTTGTATGAAATAGAGTGATGAGAGAAGGTTAGTGTGTGAGAGAAAGTGATAGTGTATGTGTGAAGTATGTTCAATGAACAAGTTGTGTTTATTTGAATATTAAATAAAAATATGAGTGTATGGCTTTGCTAATGGAAGCACAAATTGGGACACCAAGTCTAAATTTCCAAGTTAAATGAAGAAGATCTGAATCACACCATTAGATAGTCAAAACCATCCCTCAAAATGATACACAGGTTTTATGGTCTAACTTTGTGTATATTAAAATTGGCAGGCTTTAGTCTGCTCAAACATTTTTGTGAGTTTCATGGTGTTTCATGGTTTTTCATGGTGTCCAACTGCACAAAGGTTTTTGGAAAGCACATAATTTTGGGACGTATGAATGTGGAACAGATTGAAATTTGTTCAGTCTGCTAGAAGTGTTCTGTAGCATGTGCAAAATCCTAAATCCCACATCCACAATGATAGATTTAGAGGGTGTTTGCTTCACACCACAAAAAACGGCAAATATTTGTGAGTTTCACAGACACCAACTTCGTAATAATATGTTAGGTGGCTGAGTTTGCTTAATTATCGTTCTGCCAGTCAACTTAATTATGTAAGTAATGTTTAAAATGAGGGACTATTTTCATGTTTACGAAACTAAACAACAGTCTTTGAAAATCTGTGGGGAATCCCTAAGGCATGCCTACTTTAATGTCACAAATGAGACGCACAATTCACTTCTTGTTTTGTTTTACTGTAAATCTTCCGTGCATTAATGATTGCAATAACACTTGTAGATACTGAGTGGTTTATTTAATTAAATCGGCCCTCAACAATAGTTTGTGAAACTATAAAATGTAAGTATAAAACTAGCCTATAAAAACATCATTTCCGAATTTGTGCCATTTGGGAGCCATTTTTTGTTCCATTAGCAAAGCCGTACACATGTGTATTGTAAAGACATTCATGCTGACACTGATTTCTAAAGCAGTTTCAGCTATGTGAAGTAATATAGAAAATTGGAGACGCACCGCATCGTGATATTGAATTGAATCGAATCATTAAGGTGATAATTGTAATCGAACTGTGAGATTTCCACACACGCACTTCATGTAGTTATGTTCGTTTTTCAGGCCTGTTCATTTTTATGTAGGTCCTGTATACTGTAAAAACAGTGTACGACTGAAGTGATAATAAAAGTCACTTGACGTGGCTACAGACAATAAAGTTCTGTTAGCTGTGTTAGCATAGCTACTAACACCAGAGTCTCTGTCTGCACTAGATCAGCTTCAACCATTACACCACAAGAGCGTACACCCAATAACCCGTCTTCCTCTCTTTTTGTTTTATTCCACTCCCATCGCCCCTTGCTTTCTCATTAGGTATAAATTTATACATTTAATGTGTAGATCTGAAATATAATCTAAAGTTTCTATAAAGCTGTGCAATACAAAGAAAACTGAACCAAATAAAAGCAAGAGAGCGAGAACGATGGAAATGAGGGTCAAAATGAAAGTCATTATTACATTACACGAGGAAACTGGATTTGGGCGTGGTGCATTTTAAGGGGTGTCACTGCTTGTAAAGCATTTACTCATTCTGTTATTTGATGGGAGGTTAATGAATGCTAATCAGCTGATGTATCCTCACTCTGAACTCTGAGAGAAGTTGTGATAAGCGGATACTGATTAACTGGCGTTTTGTGTGCTTTTCTATATTTTTGTATTTCAAAGTATAAGTGAGTCTTCTGGGGTTTTCTTGCATGTGATCATAACATTTTTGACATGTTTATAAAAAAAGATGCACCGATTAGATAATAAAACATAAGACTGATAACATCAGCTGTCCCGTCACTCATCTCCATGAAGCAGGTGAAGAAAAATACAGATAAAGATCAGTACAGACTTCTCCTGGAATGAACACATCTCCGGGTCTGTGGTTGTCACCTAAGCGACAGTCACGTGTTCCAACTGCACAAGTGTGATGCCAAATAAGTGTGTGTGTGTGTGTTGCACGGTTGAAGGAAGGAAGCACATTTTCTGCCCTGCTGCTGAAATGTTCGCAGTTTCTCTACCACACTACTTTTTGTACCATCACTAAATTGTCGTGTTCTCTGAGCTCAGCCGAACAACAGCTATGTTTTATTTCAGTAAAGATCACAAGGACACACACAGCTTCGCAGCTGGATGAACACACGCTTAATATTCAGCAGCAATATGTTAGAGAGACAAAGGCACTCTTATACGCTTCAACCTTCATATTTTAACCCGGCTTGTACACACTCACACACACTGTGCGTCAACATCCAGACTTTTCAAAGGTCGCACAGAAAGCTGGTAATCAGAATGTGATTCAGTCAGCTGAGTACCCACCGACACTCGCACACACAGGCCTGCGGTACACACACGAGAACAGATGCCCTCACACTGCGAAACACTTAAACGGTGTAATCGGTATGTTTCTTGTGCCTCTTTCCTCACCAGTCAAGTACGGCAATAGCATTCCACCTGCTGTGGGTTAAAGATAAATCTCTATGATGCAACCTAAATGAAAAACAAGCATATGGCTCTCTTTCTTTCTCGTGTGTAAACAAACTCAGAAAACAGCATGACTGAATTTACCTCCAGAAAACAGAATCTTCAGACGGAGAGAACAGAACAAAATGTAAATTGTGGTGAACAATTCCCAAAAGCATGGCTCGGAGGAAGGAAGAGTGAAAACTAATACTGTTTGTCTTCTACAGAGAATAAAAACAATAAGAATGGTATAGTGTTATTAAAAAGCAGTCACACTGACCATTCTTTTTACCTGCATGACTGAGGGTGTACTAACATTAAGCCATCCACACCAACCCCGAGCACATTCAACCTCCAAATATTCTGGTTCGTTTGACTAGTGTGACTGCTGCGCGCTGCGCACAGGCTCGGTTCACCTGGCCCACTAGGAAGAGGTAGGCTGCGGAGTGGGTAAACTGGCCCACTAGGAAGAGGTAGGCTGCGGAGTGGGTAAACTGGCCCACTAGGATGAGGTAGGCTGCGGAGTGGGTAAACTGGCCCACTAGGATGAGGTAGGCTCCGGAGTGGGTAAACTGGCCCTAATCGTGACCAAGAACAGAACTCCAACACTGTGATGTGCACTGTTTAATAATTAAAGAATATCGGTAACAGAGTTGGGTGAAAAATCAGTTTTATCATTTTATTTGAATTTTTGCTTTAGTAAGACGTGTAAAATTAAAATCGAGATCATTAACACCGAACCCAAGAAGTTTCCCAAATATGTTTAGATGCATAAGACTTTATTTTTATTTTGTAAATTCTGCACTGGGCTGGCTGCCCACCCAAGGTGCTCAAAAAGCTTTAATACAAGAAATGTGTTTTCCTGTTCTTCTCTGTGTTAAAATTAATTCAAACTTATTTGAATAATGTCTTTAAAAAAAAATCTAAATCATGATTGTAAATCAGGAATAGGATGAAAAGAAATTTGAGATTTTATTTTAGGCCGTATCGCCCAGCCCTAATCTGCGTTATAACATGTTTGGTTATAAACTTATTGGTGAACTGTAGTTGTAAACTGTAGGGCAAAAGTAAAGCTGCACTCAATGTCAGACGCCTACGTAAAAAAAATGCAGCATGATTTACTGAACACTGCAGCAGTGTATAACTGATAAATCCAAATACGGCACAAGGGTGCTTTCCTTCAAAATAAAAAGTTGCATCATGATGACGCAAGTGTACTCAGGCTAGGAACAATGTGAGCGCAGGCCAGCGGAAGAGTGAGGAGGGAGAACAATCACGTTCAGAAACCATGCCTTGTATGAGTGTGTCCTAAATACATCTCAATGCACGATCAAGCATCATCCTCAAGAAGAGTTCAGGTATAAAGCAGGACAGAGGCCTACAAGTGTGACGTGGTTCAGTACACACAAAGCAGGCACTTCTTTCTAAGCGTTACACTGATACTGCACCAGCACCTGAAAGCATGAACCACAGAAACCAGGTGACGTTGGCTTTATATTACATAATGTTTCACGGAACAACACGTTTATCACACCGTAATGTGTAAATCACAGTATATCTTGTTGATATTTAGTGTTTTTAATATTTTAATCATTATTTAAAAATCGACATCTTTATTTCTACACAGCCGTTAGTTCCTGTCCACTAATTGGATTGGTCAAGCAGCATTCCAAGAGGGTCTATATTGAGCCTAGTACACCTGTACTGTGATATCACTGTGTGCATCACTCCGCTCATCGATGCTTCACCACATAAACTACAGTAAAAAAGAAGGTGAAGACAATTTCACTGGAAGCATTTCAACTACAATACAAGACACATCAATATGAGCTAGCAACAAAGCTAGCCAGGGTGCTACAAACTGAACGTCCTTTCTACATAATCTATTTCCGCATTTACTAACAGAGCAACAGAACATTTAGCCATATTTATTTCTAGACTAAGGAACTACTGTAATAAAACAGCGCAGTCACAACTGTGCTGTTATAATGAGAAGCAGTGATGAGCTAAATTACAGCCATGCAGTCATTCAGTGTAACTGCACTCATCATGCAACACAACTCAACTGTAATTCGAACTTGTTAGTCAGTGGAACGGGGAAGAAAAGTACAAAAACTATAAAAGTGTCATGGCGGCTCTGCCGGCTTACTAATCAGAGCCAAATTTTGGGAGTTAATAACAACAGGACTAAAGCACTACTCTGCTCTTGAGGTCATCACATGAAGAGATTTCAAAGGAGCCGTGTGTAGAGTCACTTCTAACGGGAGTTTTAAAAATAATTACCCCAAAGAGCTCTTCTGAACGGTCATTAACATTACTCACAGGACCACCAGCTTGTGGTTTACCACTTGACAAATTCTTGTTGATCTATCGGGCAATTGATGGTGTGGGAGGCATTTCAGGATCATCTCTATTTACTGCGTCTGCAGCAAACGTGTGATTATCACACAGCCGTGACAATACGAAAATGAGGAAAAACATTTTGTCACAACTCACTTAAAGCTTATTGCTGAGAAGTAATGGTTACAGGCATAATTAAACTTGATAAAATTATATTAGTACATTTCATAAATTATAAGTCAAATGTTTAAACGTAGGAAAATAGTAAATGTACACGCAAACACGTGTATATTTTGTGTGCTCGAGAGTAAGCAAACACCACAAGTACTGCTAATTAATGTGAGAATGTACACACACACACACACTTCACCTGCTGCACTGTGCAGGATCTCAGTAGATTAGCGGTAATCATACAGGGGGAAAATGTGAGAGTCAAACTGCATGACTGACAAGTTAATCCTGCCTAATCCACTACTGAAACTGAACCCCCCCCAGCACACACACACACACACACACACACTAAAAGTAACAGTCCACATATATACCGATAACTGCATTTAGTCCTTAGGCAGAAACCAAGGAATCTTAAAATCTACCCAACCAACACCCCCTGCCCTCTCCATCGACACCCCCCACCCACACCCCGCCGCACACACACGAGCACAAACACACCCCAGCAGGACAGATAATCCACTAAACTGAGCAGAACAAATTGCAGTCAAGGACTTTTAGTCTACAGCACATCACAGGCTAATGTCAGTAACACACACACACACACACACACACACACACACACACACACACACACACACACACACACACACTGATGAGATTATTGAGTCTTATTTCTTCAGATCAAATTCATTTACTTCACAGTGAATTAACGTATGCATGTGAAAACAAAATAAATGCGAAAGAATAAAATGAGCAAAAATGTTTATTTTAGTTACTTATGTTTTCATTTTATTTATTATTATAATGAACCAGCTGGGAAACACCTGAGGCACACATGAATTAGGGATAATAAAGAAGTGTGGCAATAAATAACACATGATTAAGTCACACAAATATCTCTAATAAGAAAAACTATTTATGCAAATGTGTAAAATGGGAAAACCTGCTCCAACGTACAGGTTAGAACTAAAACTGATGAATATTCAGTCAGACTGGAACGAGCACAACATTAAACTGACTGAAAACTACATTTCTCCTTGCCCTCCTTCTATCTCTTTATCTATGGTGGCAGTAAGGCAAAATAAAAATAATAATAATTAATTAAAAAATAAATAAATAAGTAGGTAAAGGGCTGAGAAAAGGAGGGGAAACTGGCATGTGGAGCAGACAGGTAATGAGAATGTGTTAATGGCACAACAGGGGCCTGAGAACGTCAGAGAGAGGAAGAAAAAGCCAATAAAAGAATAAAAATCCAAGTAAAGGGCGATTTCCTGTAGTTTGGGCTGATATGCATCATGAGTTGTAATGTTTCTAAAAATAGGGGTGGCAGTAATACAGCAGGGGAGCGACCTTCAGCTAACATGAGGAACCGAGAACATTTTGACTCAAACTGTTTTTTTCTGCCCTAATTGCAATACAGAAGAACGATCTGGATCCCACTCACTTCATCCACAAACACGCAGAACATATGAAAGATCATATCCTGTATCAAAAATACAGTAAACTAAACTGAATGAGTGAACTGACATGAAGGTTGATTCAGGATAATAAACCTTAGCATTAAATTCTGCAAAAGGAGCCTGTAATACAGCAGAGTATTAGTAATAAAGAATCAAGTGTGACAGTCAACATTTCCAGGAGAACTGTGGCTGGTTCTCTAAGATACCCCGTAGATACTGT
>JBCNYH010000007.1:21001814-21020481 GCA_039654325.1 Tandanus tandanus | reverse complement strand
ACACACACACACACACACACACACACACACACACACACACACACACACACACACACACACACACACACAGACTCACATGCAATCCCTGTTTCATCAAACCTGCATTTTTATTTGACAGTTAACAGCCACACTTCTGTGTTATGATACTCTTTCTCACAGGAACAGATTGAGATATTTATATCTCCAGAGTAACAGTATCCTCAGCCTCCATGTTTAGGCCAATTTCTGTTCTTCATTGGTTACGGGGTTTGTTGGTACATGTCCTTTTTTGTCCACATATTTTGCAGTGTAATAAATGTTACCTATGAGGGTGGACTTGGCCAGGGGTAAAACTTTCCGCTTTCTGTTTAGGAACTGATAAACAGTATAGTGATAAACCAAAATTTCAGCACAGCTATGTAAATAATCAAACAATGATGTCACTGCATCAGAACACATAAATAAGGTATACTATTCAAAACAGTCTATTCATAATAATAATAATAATAATAATAATTAAAAGAAACCCAGCAGAAATATTTGACCCAGTACTTCGTTTGGTATGCCTCTACCGTGAAGCTTTCGAATGTGTGTTTGGCCTATGTCCTTAAAACCTGTACCAGTAATTAGGTATTTGGTAATGAGTAACTAGTGAACGTTTGATCCAAGTCCGTGCAAGCGTTTACTCTGAAGAGAACGCACAACATTTTTATAAGATGACCTTGACCTTTGACCTATGACTTCAGAACCTGTACCAGTTCATGGGCCTTTTTGTGGAGAGTAACTGGTGAAAGTTTGGTCAAAAATCCATTGAAAGATTCAAACGATAAAGTACATGCAGGCGTACAGATGCGCGGCCAGGGCGAAAACAAAAAGCCTCCATTACTACCCTGGTGGGCGGAGGCATATTGAATTATTATTATTTTTTATCCTGGGCCTTATTTTGACATCTGTGTTGTTCCAAAAATTTTTTTTTTCCCAAACTAGGGACAAAAACAAGATTAATTCAGTAAAGAGTTAAAATACTACAACTAGCAACCGTAAAATGGCTGTACACTGTAACCCTGTGGGGCAAACAACTGCATCAAAATAAACCATTAATTTTTCACTGTCAGGCTGTCTGACAAGGGTCTGACACCATGGTATGGATCCCTACAGAGAAACACCTGGGTCTGTTTACCTCAATAACTGTAAAGACAAAAGGAGGAATTTGAGAAGAAGTCTATTTCCAGGGTAATGCCAAAAGTTCCTTTGTTACTTTCTAAATAGAATCCTGTGCCACTTCTCCCTTTGGAAACATCAGAAAACAGCCCCAGTGCAAATCCACTACATGCACTGAATGGCACGCTGTGTCAGAGACAGGAAGAAGAAAAAGAAAAAGACAATGTGTGTTGAAAGACTTATTTTATTCAGCATCTTTACAGTTGCTGAGGTAAACAAACATGGATGTATCTCTGTGGGGATCCCTTTCATGGTGTCAGACACTTATAATAACATGAGCGAGTCGGTGGTGAAAACGGTCGCTTACTTTCTTTTGCTTTCGTTTTTTGCAGTTACTGGTTAGCTTTCTAAGTACAACAATTTCAATTGTTTTTGTCAATAGTTAAAAAAAAAAACAACTGGAATGAAACAGATGGAAAAATAGCGCCCAGGTTTATTCAAATTCACACAATTTTTTGGTTCCTACTAAGAGAAGACAGACACAGATCATCTATTTCAAGGTTTTCATGAAGAGCTACATGGAATATTAAAGGACTCCAATCTGGACACCAGTAGCTCTGCATGGTTATGCATTCCTTGTTCTAATGCACGTAATCACGTCAACAAGAGCTCAGTAATTAGCTGTTTGTTTAAAACTGAGAAAATATAATCAAGGGAGCGCAAACAAACAAACAAACAAACAAAAAAATAGCTGGCATATTAGAACCAAAGCTAAAAAAAAAAAAGGCAATAAGATGCCAGAAAGATTAAAACACATGGATTTGCTGATTTAAAGGATGAATTAACCTTGAAACATTTAAATATGTTAAGATACATTTTAATGTTTTTAATGATATTGGTGTTGATTTGTCAGTTATTAAGTGCTGGATTTTTGATATTCCTATAGGAGAAGTTAACAGTTGGTTCGGACCAAAATGGGACATTTCTAGCACATTTCTAATGATGGTTAAATAGAGAAACATTTTTTCTGTCATCTTAAGCACAAGTATGTGCCAAGAGTAAGATAGACCTGTTAGCTTTAAAATCAAAAGAGCAAGGCATTCAGCTCAGCACTTCTTTCTTTCTTTCTTTCTTTCTTTCTTTCTTTCTTTCTTTCTTTCTTTCTTTCTTTCCTTTTTAGCAGCATTCAACAACATATTACAGAGAAATCCAGAGTAGACACGGTGGAGCCAATTCCATGGTGGAAATCAAAGGTCCAGAATGCAGAGCAATTACACGACACAGTTGTAACCGATAATGAGCATGACAGTGGTATTAGCATCAAAGCTAAAGCTTCAGAAGCTCATCTATTTCAGCAGTGTACAGATGAGAAGGTGAAAGTGCTGGACAGGCTACAGTACTAAATATATATATATATATTAATAAGAAAACAGATTAATAATAGTTGTCTTTCATTTGCTGGTTGTTGTTTGTTTGCTTGCTGCTATAAAAGCACAACTGAAAGTCTACCAGTGATTGCATTCCAAATTGCTAAGATCTAAGAAAATTTGGTTTATGCTTTAGTGCAGCAACAAACCAAAAATGTTTCAGGAGTAGGTCATACAAAAATGAGACGTGAGAGTATGGCTCAATTAAATTTCATACAGATTAAGTGATGAGAAAAAGGTACAAATGCTGACCTTGTGCTGACCCCTAACCATAACTTTCAGAGCACAACAGTAGCAAAGGGTAAAATCTGCAGTTATAACACCTTGTTGTGGGAGGCCATGCTGCACTTACTGACAACTTTATTGCAGTCATTTTGTTTTTATTATCTGTTTGTGCATCATAGTAGTGGTGCTAAGCAGTACTAGTTTATCATCCAGGCTTTGACTCTAAACTAAAGTTTCAGGCATTCTCCCTGTGCATGTGAGTGTTTCCTCTGGGTTTCCTTCCACTTTGTTGACTGAAGTCCTGGCTACTCTAAATTGATACTCAGTGATTAATTAGTGTCACATCTTGGGTGTGCAAATCACCTGCTCTTAACTTTAAATTATAAAGAATAAAGGATTTACTAAAGTTAAGTTAATAATCCCTTGGTCCACTGCCCCATAAAAAAACCAACAAAACAGTTTACCAATTTTAATTAATTGCTTATATTACTTGTCCCGGCGTTGCTGTTTTGTTATTTTGTTATGCTCTACTTGACTGCATCCCAAGACAGTCTTTACTCTGCAATATAAATAAAGTTTGAAGGACACAATTTTTTTTAGGCTGCAGTGGGAATGGAATGCATTTTCTATTTCTAGGATTGAAGCTTTTAGGAGTTAATGGATGGCTCCTAAGCAATATCCTGTTTTTAATTAAGCAGAAGGCACTATTGCTAAACCAATTAGAAATAATGAGATTCAGCCACGGGGTGAAGGTGGTCATTCCTTTCATTTCTTTGTTTGGTGGTGTAAACTTTGGAACATTGTTTACAAGCTGTAAACTTTTTCATTGACCTTACAAGCAAGGTGAAGCTGTGTGAAGAGACGCTATTCTATATAAACTATATATTCATTCATTCATTCATCCTAACCCAGGTATAAAAATACTCAATTTATTATAATGCACGCACACGCAGATTCACACACTCAAACCTAATGATAATTAATATTAACATTTACTACATGGGAACTGCCTGATCTGGTTGGTCTGCTAAAAAACAATTTTTTTGTTTCATTTTTCTATACTGTATTTATCCCGCAAGGGAAATTATTGCGTCTGCATTTAACCCATCCAAAGTGAGCACACACACACACACACACACACACACACACACACTCGGAGCAGTAGGATGCCAAACACATTAGTGGTGCCTAAAGAGCAGTTGGGGGTTAGGTGCCTTGCTCAAGGGCACTTCAGCCATGAATGTGGAGGAAGGGAAGGTGAATCTCACTCCCCCACCGCCACACATTTTCCCAGCTGGTTTGGGAATCGAACCAGCGACCTTTTGGTCCCAAAGCCGCTTATCTAACCATTACGCTATGGCTGCCCCCATTATGCACCTTAGACTTGGTGCATAACTGTTAAATAGACTATTCAGCCGTATCCACCTCGCTTCTCTGAATAATTCTTACATAGCCAATCCATCTACTGCCAGGTTTGTCCAGGTTGGGAGGAAACCAAAGTACTCAGAACTCTATACTATACATTTTACACACAATATTGTTACACAATGCAGTTTAAAAAAATCTAAACTGTAAATAGGTTTGTGCTTCCTTTTGTTGAACACTGATAATAAATATATGTACACTTTAAGATATTTAAATACATTAGGAGTATTCCTATCTGTATGTTTTTATTTGTATATATGTGTAAATGCTCCCTGTCGGGATCAGGATGTCTGTTTGTGTGCATGTGAGTGATTGACGGGCAGATGTTTAGTCTTTCTTGACAGACCATCATTGAGACATAGAATGCAATGTCATGAGAAATGACACACCTGAGAGCAGTATGCAGCAGAGGAGGATGCTGGGATTGTGCAGTGAAAGATGCAGTACATAAGGAAAAGCTTGTTCTGTGGAATAAATAAAGCTCATGCTTTTAGCTCGGCTATAAGTCATTTGTGTGTTTTGCAATCTCCTTTAATAATCCTGCCTTGCATTGAGAAAAGGATCCGTTTATCCGGTCAGCAGAATAAAACAAAACAAAACAGAGAAACTATTCTGTGCTAAATTGGAGCACTGGTGACAGTTGGACCATACATTTTCTATTTACTTACTAATTACTACTTAATTACAAATATGCCAGGTAAATAAAATAAATACATTTTTTTAATTTCCCCACAATGTAGTGCAACATGAGGGAAATCACTCTAGCAGAATGTTTTAGATAGAGAAGCAACTATGCCTTGTCCATCTCCAGATCCATCAGTAAGAGTCCCGGGAGCTTTATATTTGACAAGACCTTAATGACAGGCCAGTGACAGCTCAATCAAGAGGGTAAAATAACCTGTCAAAGATGTCTAAGGATGTCTGCCTAAAAAATTTCTTGCCCAAGTCACAAGTGATTTCTGAAGATATTCTACAGTAAAACTAATGGATTTAGGGTTTTGCGGTGAAGTCAGTAAAATGGACCATGTCAAAAAAAAAAAGGGTGACATATGACATGGTCATAATAGCCATGTTCCGTAAAGTGACACTGCCTGCTGCACAACTTGCCAAGCAGGAAAAAACCCACCAGCATGGCATAGCGGAGATGTCAGTTTGCTCCTGTGCCAGAGTTTCTGCTGGAAAATTTTTCTATATCTATAAAACTGCAATGAGAACACAGCTGCAAACTGTGCTATTACACAGATTAAAGTAACACACACATACTGTACACACATAGGCATGACAAAGACTCGAGATGTTTCCATGGAAAGAAAAAAAATTACAATGATTTTTTTATTTTATTTATTTAATTATATCTGCTATCTACAATCTAAAATCAACCAAACAAATTCTTTATTCCTACTGTTTCATTCAGAGTTGAAAATATTACAGTAATTCAACAGCAGGGAAAAATACAGTTTCTGAACATCAGTTTTGTGATAAGTAATAATTTACTCATTAAAATAATGAACTGAAAAGATTTAGTGGTGTTATGGGTGTTGTATATACACACATATTTTATAATGCAATTTCACTACCAGTCTGGAGCACAATGTCAGCAGGATTTCTTCTGTACTAACAGATTTAGTGCTTGAGTCGGTCTCGCTTGCCCAGGGATTTGACTTGTTTACTGTCAAAACCACATGCCAAAAATAATGCAGCTCAAATTATTACTCTTCCGAGTGCGTATGCGCTCTAGGTCGCCAAGCTTTTTACGTTTTTACATTACAATGACCAACTGTCTGACAAATATGGTGGGTTGGATTACGCATGTGACCTTATTGGTTTGGAGAATGTGTTTATGTGAGTCATTTCACTGCAGAGATCTGCTAACACTAAACATGTCTCATATACTTGAATGTGATTTATAATGGCAGTAAGATTTATCTTACATTGTTTATGCAATGATACTGTGCAGACAAAACCTATCAATCAATCAGAATATTTTATTTTAATTGAGTAATGCCGCTATGATCTCCTCAGTAAAGGAAACCAAAGAGTAAACAGCCCAGTAACCTTGTGTTTACACTGGGGCATGATGTCAGCGATCTCCACGACTGAAAAAAACATGGATCTCCACAATTTATGAGCACGCTTGGACCACAATTTGGGCATAAAAAGGAGGCAGGGTGCATCCAAGAGATGAATCTTGAAGGAATCCCGTTTCCAAGTTTATCAAGATCCCCTACGATGGTGCATCAAGACCTGTCATGCTCTGTTATGCTCTGTTAAGGTCTGTCTACTGCGCTTTACTACGATTCCCACGTTCTATCACGATTGTCGTCAAATTGTGATACATCGTAATAATAATGGCAAAACATTACAGTCAAAAATTTTGCCACGATCAGCGTGATCATCACAAATTTACCATGTCCCCCAAAAATCATTACGATTCCACAGTTCCCTCAAGATCATGGCAAATCTACCAAGTTTAACTTAAGAACATCACAAATTCACCAAGTTCCCTTAAGATCATCACAAATCCACAAAATTCCCTCAAGATCATCACAAATCCTCCAGGTTCCCTCAAGATTATCGCAAATCCACCAAGTTCCCTCAAGATCATCACAAATCCTCCAAGTTCCCTCTAGATCATCACGAATCCACCAAGTTCCCACAAGATCATCAGGAACCCACCAAGTTCCCTCAAGATCATCAGGAACCCACCAAGTTCCCTCAAGATCATCAGGAATCCACCAACTTCCCTCAAGATCATCAGGAAACCACCAAGTTCCCTCAAGATCATCATGATTCGAACCCACAACCCCCCATGCTCATCACATTTCTCTCAAATTGTGGACATCGTGCCCCAGTGTAAACCAAGGGTTTGCTTTTTGCTATCTGCGAAGTGAACCAAATATATTTTGGTGATAATTTGTTGACAGGAAAAGATTTTGGAAGGCTTATTAAATTCTCAATGTGGATATAAAACACTGAATATAATACCCAACTTTTTTCAAGGTTAATGCTATTATCTGAGCATGTTATAGCCACTTTAGATATACCAGACCCAACCACAAAGCATTTCTGAGAATTTTAATATAGTTACACTGAAAAAGAGCTATATAATATAATTCTTTTTAGAAATAAGCAGATCAGCTCTTTATAAGAATTAATCTTCTTAATGGGGCGAATTGATATCAAGTTTTATTATTCTGATATGTAGCATCTAACACTCGAGAGAACTGATATCAATTATAAACCAATTTCAGAAACATGGCTTCTAATCAGTGGAGCAGATTATATGAACTTGATATTAAAGTGTCCGTGTTATTCCAATGAGTATTATCTTAATTCCAAAGATGCAAACCAACCAAAAATGCTGAATTAGGAATTAACCATGGCATGCCACCATGCCAACATTTTGGTGTAAGCTCTAATAAAAAAAAAATCCATGCACTTTACATGCAATCATCTCTCTCACTAATTCATTTGCCGAACTGCTTACTTCTAGTGGGGTCGTGGGGAGGCTGGAGTCTATCTCAGCTAACTCAGGCAAAGGTGGGGTACACCCTGAATGGTTCGTCAGTCCAGTGCTGGGCCAACACACACTCACAACCATGGTCTGGTGTGCTGTTCAGGGTGTATCCTGACCTGAGTCAGCTGCCATGGGCTGCAGCCTCCCTGCAACCCTAATAAAATATAAAAAGGTTCAAAAAATGACATTCTATCTATGAAACTATCTGTATGTAATGAAAATTCGGATCATACGGATTTTCAATCTAATTTTAAAGGGTGGGTGAGTTTTCTGAGCAATATTGTTACACTGATATTTATGTTTTACACTGATATTTAAATTTAGCTTCATTAGCGTGCAAAGAGCTCTGCTCTGAAACCATTTGCATTTTCCTAAATCAGTAAGGTCACATGTATGAATCGTACTCTAGCACCAACAAAAACAGTCCACAGTTGCTGTGGGGATAAAATGAACAAATTAGCAGCACAAGCCTTCAGAGATGATTTGCTCAGGAGACCAACAGCTGTGAGCTGTTTATGATGAGAACAAGAAGGCAAAGAAATGCTGGGTTTGCTCCAGAAGATGTGTAGGTGAGTAAAGGAAACACGAAGCGATATGCCTACGCACATTGAAGTGTGATGTTTAAAAAACAAAAACAAAACAAAAAAAAATAAAACATTGCTGTTACATAGGATCTGATATGAAAGTGGTGTAAACCTGATTTGAAAAGATTGAAGTTTTGTGTTCACACAACTCTGAAATAAAAGCATTTGATAAGCATTCACCGAGAATAGATGTAGTAAGAACTAATTATAATTTCATTAATACTAAAGCTATAAAAGCCCTTTTTACTGCCTGACCAAAACTATGTGGGCGTATCAGATTACATGATGATTGACGGCAGTGTCAAAGCATGTACAGTAGGAACAACGGAGTAAAAATTGTGCACTTAATACAACTTACATGATATGTAAGGTGTACTTTGTAGCTATTTATTGAGGCATGACACTCACAGAAAGTCCCCCCCTCACTAAGTTGATGATTTGAGTCCCTGCGCCTGCTTTGAAAAGCTACAGTGATCACGAGAGCATTTTAATGTTGCTGTGCAGAAGTGGCATGCATGTCACGTCTGGTTTATGAGTAACTGCTTACTCTCCCATTATGATGACAGGCTTTGATGGTGGTGCTTGGCAATATCAGATTAACTTTGTACTTAAGATTTTTTTTTTTTATCTGAGATAGAAAATGGCAGCAACAAAAATATGTAAAAATAAGGAACCCCAGATTACAAATTAAAATATTGTGCTGTAGATTTCTAGTGGTGAAATAACAGCATAATTCACACTCATTCCATATAAAAAATACTATCCATGGCTGAAGAGCAGCATGATACAATTTACATGAGTGCCACAAGCATTGAAAGGCTGAGAATAGTCTTTGTACAGAGTTAATTAGATAGCCTATTAAAGATAAGTGTAGAGGAGAGGTTCAGGGATTTTATGAGAGTTTATGACTTTCTGAAGAAGTTTGTTTGATATACAGTATAGAAGACTAAAACATGTCATCAAGTAATACATTTCTTTCTCTAAGCTACAAATCTCTAGAAATATCACAGTGATTTTCTCTTTGCTCGCATTTCTTTTTAAATAAATTAGCCAAACGGACATGTTATTCACAATATGAAGTTCCAGCATGCACCCTGTTTCCACTGAATCTGTATCTCTCTAGTAGTGGGACTCTATTTGAAGCTCATAGCCCTTTCCTAATTAGATCACAATTACCTTTGAATTTTTTCAACTAATTTTATTTTACATGGAAATCACATGACAGAATCCAGGTATAACGTCACATTCACTTCGGGGTCCCGGTCACTGGAAAAGAATCTAGTTTCCAAAGCTATTTTCTTTTTTTTTTTAAATTTATAGACCCAGGTGAAGTTTCTAGCCTCCTGATTTGAAAAGAAAGAAGAAATTAACTGCTTACAGTGTAGAATAAATCACAGATTGGAACAATTTCCTGCAAATATAACAGAAATATCTTTATAACATTTAAACTTTGAAAGGTGGGTATCTATTCCACCTATATGAGCTGAAATGGCAGTTTTATTTGTGAAATATTTAAAAAGTATCAGAATTGTAAAAGTTTCAAAAGTGAAAAATGTTGTTGACTGTATTAAATCATTCATTTTATTTTGCTCCATGACTAAACAACTCACTCATGGCTTGACAATCAGTCATATGTCTGATTTTTTCAAAGGAAATAGTTTGAGTTATGAGTTTACTGCAGCTATGCTTCTTTGCAATTATATAAATCATTTTGGTCGGGCTGGCCTAGTTTGTATTTACTGTATTTCAAATGAACACATGAGAACCTGCATATTATTCACATATTATTTAACATTCAGCTTTATAGTCATCAGAATTATGATAGAACACTATGGCATAAATGTACATGTATAATTATGATGTTAATAAAACACCATCATTTATATTTATTTTACCTCATTGGAATGTTAGTAGCTTATTGTACTAATTGTTCCTTTTTGCTAAGGTGGTACCCTTAAGATTACAACATTTGTAGTTTAATATGTATCTTTTACATAGAAACATGGAAAAGACAGGTTGCACCTTCAAATATTTTAAAATACACAAATAGAACATTATCAGTTTTCATTAAAGTAAAGATTCAAATGTACACGAAATGCACCTTTCTAGGTAAAAGATAAAGCAGTATGTGAGGGAACAACACCCAGTGACAAAAATGTACAAGTTAGTACCCTTTCATCTGAGAGTGCATTTAACCTAAACAATCTTATTTTAACTGAATGAATTTTAACTGCTTAAAAGCATCTACCATATATAAGCTGCATATTTCAACTTCATTAACTGTTATTGACAATCTCAGTGTGGTTGAACAATGGATAAAATACATGCACCTAAATTGTGAAATGTTACTAGCTGTAACTTTAATTAGCTTGTCACCTAGCATACCAATGTTTTGGCTGGAGGACTATAATTTAGTTAGTGGCTAAAATCAAACACTGCAATGCTGAGGAGGCATGCTATTCATTATCTGGCCTGTCTAATGCTACCAAATCAAGATATTATAGCTCATAATAATGTTCATAACAGACTACCCTTTTGGGCACAGATTGGACTGTGATTATATTTTAAATCATCTTAAATGAGCCTTTCCAGAGTTACATATTCACAAAATGTAGCCCTTACTATCTTAAAGTCGTAATAAAGAGAAGGGTAAATTACAGAGAAAGAAAGCTATTAAATAAGACTGTATTTGTATGTTGTTAATGTGTGTGATATACTTTAATGTATTTTTATGCATGTACAGTATGTAAATCAATAGGTTAAGTTGCTAGAGGGCAAAACCTAATATGCAGTATGGCTTTTTAAATATTATATTAAGTGTCTGGGATCCAAATATATTTGACTGACTGAATGAATGAATGAATGAATGAATAAATAAATAAATAAATACATAAATAAGTAATGTTTTTCCTAAAAAAAGAAAAAAAGAAAAACTGACCATTACATTAGAATCTCTTTGTCCAATCAGTCCTTTGCAAAAGTCCCTGGCTTCGCTCCTGCACTGAAGTGGGAAGTGTTTAGGAAATCTGCCTTAGCTTAATTGCAATGGACTGCAGCCAGAGAAGGGATAAAGAGAGGATAAAATCAAAATGGCCCACAGTTTGAAATGTAGTGGTACAGCTAAAACACTACAGTTGCCTTGTGAACACACAGAACTTTTTATTATTATTTTTTTTACCAGTCCAGCACATGTCTGTGAGAACACGTCTCATTAGTGATTAAGTTAAAGTTACAACTACAGTTACATGATATCTAATGGTAGATCTCTGGCCCTAATTAGTAAACATTATTGGTTTGTATGAATTCCTTTGAATTTGTAAATAATAATAATAATTACATGTTGACCTAAATGAATGTACTGGATTTTTTATTTTTGTAATTACTGTAGGCTGTCGATTATTTTGTTAAAAGAAATTATCTATGGAGCGAGATTTGTGTTTTTCTTTATAGCTTATGCTTGCCATAGCTATTTTATTAGAAAATAAATTCGAAAGCCAATTAATTTCTAATGTATAAAACATAATGTTTATGCTGTATGGATGTGGTGTTCAAATTTAAACATGTTTGTGAAGACTTTAAGAATTAATTCTTGAACTTTGGAAAAATATTGAGTCAGGGCTAAATCTCTAATCACAGCTTTTTTTCTTGGCCAAATCTGTCAGCAACTGAGTGCAGAATATCATATGGATTGCTTAGAATAAGTAAATGAATGATCATGTACATGAAAAATTTCAACAGTTTGCAAAGTTTAGGATGGACATAAACAGATGATTCAAATTCTAAAATTGAAAAAAAATTCAGATCACTGGAAATATTTGGACGTAAATACATCAGATACAGACTGATACAGTCCAAGTGTTAAAGTCCATCACTTTACTAATGTGCTACTGATAATTAATCATCCTTTATATCCTTTATTTAGACTTAAACTGCATACAGAGAGAAGAGAAGACAAGCTCAGATAAGTGAAGACAGTGAAGATGAAAGATAAAACAGGATATGGACACAACTGAGGAAAGGGTTCAACAGCTCTCATCCTCCTTCACATCATGTTGTCCTCTAATTGCCCCATAACCCTGAATGAGTGATAATCCTTTCACCTGTCACACTCTCTCCTCCAGCTCACACAGCTCTTCCCAATTATTTCAGCCAAATCCTGAAAACAATTTAAATAGGCCGAACTTAGCCTTCATCCTCCGAAATACCTCATTAAAACTTTTCACATAAGGCATAATAATCTCATTACTGGAGACAGGCTCAATGTAAAGATCTTACGAAACGCTACTTGTTATTGTGGATATACTGTGGCCCTCAGATCTAAAAATTCCTCACTCATGATGGGCTAGTATGTTTACTGAAATGGACAAAGAAAAGCAATTAGCTAAAACCAACTAACTGTATACTGTATTTCTAAAAATGGTGTACACCTCAGTCACATCTGTACTTAGTTTATAGTCCAATTTCATCTCAATATTACTTTCCTTAAAATAAATACATTTAAAAACCTACCTGGACATGCTTTTATAGGAAGATAATCAACAATGGAGTGGTATAATGAGACCCCACAGGAGAGTAAGTGTTATTCTAGTGAAACATTCTCAAAGTGATTTATTCCTTTTATATTCAACTTTTTTCTAATAAATAATTATTATTGTTATTATTATATTTACAAAATTACAAATAGTTATTAATTTTTGAATCATAGCAATGTGAAGATATCTTGAATATGTGTAAAATTATCTATCATTTCTTATTGCGAGGCTTAATGAGATTAATAAGGATTGATTAATTAAAATTGAATCACTCTTATTCTATTGGCAGATTATTTTGTTTCTTCAAGAAATAGACTATATAAATTAGAAAAATAATCAACCAACAAAAAAGTTTCAGGTTTTAAATTGAGATACTCCATTAAACTGTCTCTAGTCATGATATTTTCATTTGTTGAGATGTCTTTTTCTTGCAGTGAACATTAGCACTTCAACCTTTTTTTGTAATTTTTTAAAAAAAGTTATATTTAATGTTTGGCCAAATCATTTTAAAAATAGGTAAGCACCAATCATGATTGTGGTTTCCGGGACGCAAAATGACAACAAATCTGGTAAGTTTGCTAATTGCAGTGCTTGATTTGAGACAACACTACCCTATCAAAATCCACACACTATGCAAGTAAGCACACTTCATAATATACAAACTCTACTACAAGGGTGGGTTGAAAAGTTCATAATATGACCATGACGCAATTAACTATAAAGTCCTTTAAATAGTTATAGTTATAGTTATTGTTATTGTTCTTTCTTCTTGGTATTGATAGCTTATTCTTCATTAATTTTAGGACTAAGCATTTCACTACAACTTGTACTGTGTATTATTTTGTATGTGACAAATAAATTTGAATTTGAATTTGAATTTGTAGAATTTGACCAAATGTGTGTGTTTTTTAAACGTACTCTCCCCTGCTGTCTACACACTTTTCCCATTGGTGCTGTAACACTTAAATCACCTTGGTACTGAATTCCTCATCCTGATGATGAGATGGATTACTATGAACTTTTCAGCCCACCCTCATACATCAAAATCTACTAATGAAGCTGAGACACAGCTGTATTCTTCAGTACTGTCAGAGCTGCTGTTACAGAAAACAAATCAACACCTTCTGACCAATCTGAACTGAGGATTCAAGAAAAATGCAAGTCATGAGTGAAATCTTAACCAAGGGATGAGATGAACAGGTTGTGTTTCTGTAATGTGATTTCTCATCATTCAGATAAAAGACAATGTTTTTTATTTTTTATCTCCAATAACTTTAATTTGTCCATTTTCTTTAAAGTGCAGAGCACAACAGAGAGGAAATGGCTGTTTTTAGGACCTGAATTACGCATTTCTCGTCATAGCATGATTTGCTCAAGTGCAGAATATCTTGCTTTGGCCAATTAGAAAGCATTTCAGGATTGTTTCAATCGTGAATGGCTTGATTTGAACTCTCTTCCATTGGCTCACTTATACCTCTCTCTCTCTTTCTCTCTCTCTCTCTCTATCCCTCCATCAGGGCTGTTTTTTTTCGTTTTTGCTGAACTTGTCGCTGAGTTGTTGAATGAGGTCAGCCAGTTCTCCTGTGGCCTGAGATTTCTCTTCCAGCAGCTCATAACGCAGACTGGAGATATCCTGCTTTATCTCCTTCAGCTCACCTACAATACACATATAGAGTTAAAAAAGTGCACTCAAATACAGTACTGTGCAAAAGTTTAAGGCACCCTATTTTTTTTTAATAAACTTTGCAATAGATTTTTATTTTGTAATTTGTACATTAGCAAATTAGTGTAAAAAACACTTTAGATTTCCAAGCATTTGTTTTCCAGCACAAAATGGAATGTTACAAAAAAAAAATGTTAGTTCAGTATGTCAATAAAGAAGGCAGCACATTATGTATATGAGAGCACTTTTAAGACAAAAAAATATAATGAAGGCTGCTTTGATTTACATGCAAATAAAGAATCAAGTGTGACAGTCAACATTTCCAGGAGAACTGTGGCTGGTTCTCTAAGATACCCCGTAGATACTGTACACAAAGGAACGGTGTAGAACAAAGATGCCTTATATTTACATATAAATAATGACAATAAATTAAAGATCTCCACATAAAAATTCCATAAAGCATACAAATATATTAATAATAAACTATAATAATAAACAATATTAGGTGTGATGATTTTTTGTTCAAAAATATAATAGCATCAGGTCCAGTTTGTGCAGTTTGTGCAGTTTTACAAATACAGTATCTTCCAGGTGTCTTGATATGTTAAAATAAGCCTCTGTATTGTATCACTTAAACATATAACATACACACAAATTACAGTATGCTTTAAGGATTACCAATACTGGCACTCTTTAATTATACATTAAATATTCTTGGCACATTTGAAATAAGTTAGTTTTAGAAAGGTGAAGCTAACTGAGAACATTACAGGAATATTCTGTAAATAAAACTAATTCTATATTGCTCTAAAGTAGTACCATTAGTTAGAAGTGACATGAACATAACATTAGAAATGTTATAGTCTAACCTTCAGACCACCTTCTAACAACCAGTGCTCACTGAACATTCTAATAATGTTCTCTGTTAGCTGTAATGTTCCAGCATTACAACATTACTGATTTTGGATCTTTGTGTTCTGTCGAGCTTACAGCCTGTTCAATACTCTATGAACGTTCCAATAGCATTCTCTGTTCGGTGTAATGGCACCTCATGTGTCTCTTCACACATCGTGATTCACTAAATAATTTGTGTGTATTGTACTTTTGGGCATTTGCTTCCACATAAAGATATGCAGTTTCATGTGTTTACATTATAACATGTGGCTACAAAGACTAACACACACACACACACACACACACACACACACACACACACACACACACACACACACACACACACACACACACACTCACACGAGTCAACTGATGTGCCGGTAACTAAAACAGACATTAAACAAACGAGATTTTTACCTTCATTAACTTCATCATTCTCCCTGTCGACCTGCGCCTTCAGAACATACCTCTTTATAAGACGCTTCATAATCTTCTGTTAGACAGAGAGAGAGAGAAAGACAGACAGACAGGCAAGCAGACAGAATGTGGAGAAAGAGAGAGAGAGAGAGAGAGAGAGAGAGAGAGAGAGAGAGAGAGAGAAAGAGAGAAAGAGAGAGAGTCAGGTGAATGCTCCGTAAATTCTATTCGTTTGTCTTTCTATTGTCAGTTGTCTTAATACAGGATAACAGTGCAAGATATTTTTGTCTTCTCTCAGCACACTTGCTTTCTGCTTACTGTCCTTCAGCTCCCTATAAAAGGTTATATATACTACATTGGAAAATAGGGGGAAAAAATCACAATAAATACATTTTTATGGTTTATTAAAAAAAATCTTTGAACTCATGATGTATGCAGGAGAGTTTCTTTTAACCCCATTCAGGGTTTAAGGGTATTCTACACAGAAACCTAATGAAAAGCAAACTAAAGTGAGAATTTATAGTGTGTTTTTGCATAGTTTAACCACGACAGAGGCGGGTCAGGCGAGCTCGGAGCTTCAAGCTGAGCTCAGCACTATTGCTAGTGGTGTGTTTTGAGCCTACTTATTCAGAGTAAAGGTGTGTTTGACACTTGTTCGAAGTTTTACTATACAGAAACACAAGAAAAACAAGCAAACATTTGATTATTATGGTTTATTTTTTCCAACTTTAAAGCCCGACAAAGATGACGCTGCTTGCTGCATGTGACCATGACAAACTGCGAAGGTTCATGATTTTGACTCAAGCACTATCCACATTAATAATTTTTTGAGTCCCAGGATAGCAAATCCCTTGTAGTATGCACTCATCCCATATAACACAATGTGGTTAAATTCAAATCAGAACGACTTGGACGGAATTTATAAACAGCAGCTTTGACAGTAGTAGTTTGCTTGAACATAAATCAGAGCTTTACTGTTTCTACAGTAACAGCTTATTCACACGAACTTGCACCACAGATGCTTCACCTTAATTTAACCTTTATGGAAGGAATATCAAAGCGTCATCGCTTTGTAACAATTTCTGTAAATGCAAAGCCTTCAGACCAGAGGACAGTATGATTTTTAATTGATAAATCACAGTGCTATAAGAGGCATTAAACACACCAGGATGTATACTGTTGTTGGATGATAATCAGCTAAGCAATAAGAACAGTCATTTTACATCACGCTGGGAATAATATTCCATGTTTTCCTATAACATCATCTCCTGTTGTGTTGTATTCCTAACATATTCATTGTGTATTCAGACTCTGTCACTTTCTAACTAGCATAAAACCAAAACTAAAGGAGATTAATCATTTACCAGCATCACTACTGTCCAACAAGAGCCTCAGGACTTTAATAGTTTTAATACCAGCAGCTTGTTTTCATCAAATGTGGAGTTTTTAAGAATATGTTACTTTAGTAACAGTATGATGTTATTTCCTGGGTGTTACTGTAGGTCTTATTTAACCCTTTCATGTTTGATCTGTAACCAGTGGATTGTTCTCGGCTCTATGGATCCAGCGGCGCTGTGTGTTCACTGTAAGCTCACAAATTAATCCGAATGTTCACAAGGGTATAGAATGAAAACCAGGGTGACTGGGGTGTCCAGAAATTCACAGAAATGTTGGAAGACACAGAAGTTTGTGAGATTAGAACATAAAGCTGACCAAAGAATATCGCCATATAAAAGATTACAAAAGAGAACTGTAGTTCATGGAACAGAAATGATTACATAAATATAGAATATAAAAGAAAAAAATGAAACTTTAATTTCTTTTCTCTTGCAGAAGTGTTTCTTCTATAAAGAATTTCAAGTATATGAGGTATATCCTGTACATCATTCACATGTTTCTGTGTCTGGTCCTCTTCATTACTCTCTCTGTCTACAACCCCTGGCAGGAATTTTGGATTGATTACACTTAGGGGGTGATCACACTAGAGGTGCGATAGAAAATAGCAATGGTGAATGGCAATTCGTGACTGTCGCTTTTCATTCTCAAAATGTTTTAATATTTTTCTCGTGGCATTCGCGGCATCGCATTTTGGTCGCCTGGCTCGTAAACTCATCGCAAAAAATCTCAAACATGTTTGAAGTTTCCCCGAATGTCACAAAAGGTTCTGACACAGAGTAGTTTCCAAACCTCCACAAACAGTATACACATGCTGTGAGAAGGTCACAAAGTTGCCATTTTGCTCACAGATGATTTGTTTTTCGTTTGCAAGAAAAAGGGACAAGTTGGAGACTTCCATGTGGAAAGTTTGAGAAAAGTTTGAGACTTGAAGTTTGAGACTTGAGACGTGAATAACACACAAATAAAAGCGAATGGTTAGAGGACAAAAACGAACGAAACGCGACTGATTTACGCAAGGAGATTCGTTTTTTTCGCCAAACATCTACAAACCAATCGCAAATTACTTGGAAATCAGTTGCAAATTGTCGCACGACTTTTGCTCGATATAAGTATTCAAGCCGCAAAATATTCTCTTGCATGTGGTGCCGCAAAATATCTTCATCACGAAAATGTGAATGTAAGTGTGAATTGTTGTGTGTGTTGGCCCTGCAATGTTTTGGTGAGCTGTTCAAGGTGCACCCCACCTTTGCCCAGTGATGGCTGAGATAGTCTCCAGCCTCCCTGTGACCCTAGTAAGATTAAACAAATCGACAAATGAGTGAGGGAGAGAGAAAGAGAGAGAGAGAGAGAGAGAGAGAGAGAGAGAGAGAGAGAGAGAGAGAGAGAGAGAGAGTTGCATGCTCTCTGTTTGTGAAAACCCAACTCCGTTCAAAAAACTCCCTCAC